>JAQFZU010000343.1:0-30470 GCA_034696185.1 Henia vesuviana | reverse complement strand
ATCCAATTATTACAATTTAACACCAATAAACCTATAATTTTTACGGTTAATCAGATTAACTAAAAATGTGTATTTTAAAAATATGATTGATTGATGACACCTAAAAACCTGAGCTAGCATTGTTTATAGTATGTAAATATTCAGTGTGATCAGTATAATTATTGTAGAATAAACCAACACTAGTTTGCTGAATGAACATGGTGCAAGTGATATCAACAGATAGCGATCATTCATTCACCTTTTACTATAGGAAAAGTGAATTTTGAGCTGGGCATGCGCATAGCGCATTGCAGAGTTCGGTGACGTCAAACAGTTTAAAACTGAAAAACATGTGAATGAATCTGCTATACAGAGTATTTTTCAGAGTACAGAGTATTATTCCTTTGAGTATTCCAACAAAATATCCATGGCAACGATTTAAACCTCACAAATTAAGGTATACGATGATGAGTGAAAGTAGCGATGTTATTCACAAAACTGTGCTTTCAGCAGCAAGTCGACAGAAAATAATTCGGATAAAGAAATGTGTAATTTGGAAAAATCTTCTTCTAGGAGTTCAATTGATATTGTTACAGACAAAAAATGTCATCTATTTCATTTTATTTCAGGTAACTGAGGAAAGATATAGTTTATGGTCAGTCACCTAAGCCAATTAAACTTTCTTTGTATCTGCTTAGATGTAAAGCAAAATGGGTTTGCAATTGAAATAAATGTAAACAATGTGCTCATACAGTATATAATTTAAGTGTTTTATTCTTTTCAGAGATACGATTTATCTTTATTATGTAATCTTGCAAGCAGTTTATTGACCTTTGAAATGGAATATGTGAATCTTATTCTTACTGGTAATTCAAATAATAAAAATTAATTATCTCCTATTTCAGAAATTTTTTTAATTTAGAATTTAAAATAGATTTTAAATTTTAAGTTAATGTTGCAGTGGATCTAATTATATTATTTTTAATAAAATAATTAAATATGCATTATTTGTCTTTGTAAATTACAATTTGAATTTGAATGAGCGGCCATAAAAATCAGGAAATAGAATTGTAACTGGCAATTTATTTCATTTATGAATTCTATTCTTTTTTTCGTAATCTCCACTTAAATATCTTTAAAAAAAATCGTGCATGTCGACCAAATTTAATTTTTATTTTTTTATTTTGTCTAAATACGTTTTTGAAATACAAATTATAGCAAAATCCCTAATTTTATCCTTAAAAAATCCTTAATCCTTATAATTTTTAAGCTAATTTTTAAATTGTACTATAGGTGGCATGATGATGAATTAATTAAATAAATTAAATTAATTAAAAAGTAATTAAATTTTATAATTTAATTGCAGATTGTCGGAAGCTTCTACTATATTATGTAATAAACAAATATTATGTTTCAAGAATTAATCTGAAAAATCTATGTTTGAATTCATTTCTAAAATGCTAACTTGTAAACTTGTTGTCTAGAATTAGCCAAGCATGTCTTTAAATCAAGGGTTAACCCTTGATTTAAAGCACGATTAATATATATTAATCCTGTATCTATCTACTAATCGTGTATCTATTAACCATTAGTATCTACTAATGGTTGGGCAATAAAACCTTACTCCAATATTAACAATTAGCAAATTTTTAATATTGGTGTCATCGAACTACTAATAGTTTGGAAATAACCGTATCTGATTCTCACATATTAGATCAACAACTAGCAGCATACTTGCTGCTAGTTGTTGAACTTTCGCTCACAATATAAGAATGTAAAACAAAAAAATGTCATATTTACCTTTCCCGCTATGAATAGTTATAAATTTTGCCGCAGATTGTCAGCTCTTGTATAAATAAGAGTAGAAAGTAAATTAGAAATGGCTGCTGTATTTTTCCGGTTTAGCAGGAGTTTTCTCGTTGAATTAAGAAATGCGCAAAGTATTATCTAAAACTTATTTTTTGCATCAAATTTTAATATGATTTTAATTAGGAACATATTGTACAACTTCTAAAGCCTTGAATGTACAATTTCCACGATCAAATTCACTATTTAATATTGCGAGATGCACAACACAACAGTCAAGAAACACAAGTTTTTTCAATCGACGTAAGCATTTTCAC
Source organism: Henia vesuviana (assembly GCA_034696185.1). Classification (NCBI taxonomy): domain Eukaryota; kingdom Metazoa; phylum Arthropoda; class Chilopoda; order Geophilomorpha; family Dignathodontidae; genus Henia; species Henia vesuviana. The sequence continues at coordinate 28,368 of JAQFZU010000343.1, read as the reverse complement.
AGTTGATTTTTTTCTAATACTATAACGAATTATCCACAGTGACAGCAACTGAAATCTGGAAAGGCGTTACTTCTGTAAGTAGTGCTGGTAAAAAGAGAGGTCGTGGAAAAGGCACGGGAAAAATTACGCCGAAAAATTTGAATAGAGGACAGCGAATTGGCTCTGGTAATGCATAACTTAAAAATTTTGCTTTGATCATAAAATTTTAATTTTGTTTGATTTGAACAGGTGAAAAAAATATGATTTGGCCAGGTTTAAATACACCGATAATTAAAGGAAATGAAGTTGTAGAGATGCGATCGCTCCCAAAAGATGTCGAACGCGAGGCTCATTTAATTAAAATGCGAGATAGTATGCCGAAGTTTAGAACTTTTAAAATATCTCCTTTAGAAAGAGGTTGGTCAGGCACCAGATATCCTGGACGAAGTATCGGTCGTCCTGATCCTGTGGGTGAAGGTATTATACAAAATGACTTAAATTAACTTTAGACAAAACTTTTATTTTAATTTCAGAAAAGTTTGAAAATTTTGACACGAAGGTTTTAGAGGTAGATTTGAAAAATAATTCAACAGATTAAAATGTTATTAATTAAATTGAAAAATGTTGTTATAGTATAAAATGGTAACAAATATGACAGGAATACGTGGAAGAGTAAAGTCGCAAAGTGCTTTTGTAATAACTGGAAATAGAAATGGATCAGCAGGCTATTCACTTGCTAAAGCTCCAACTGGGTCTGCTGCATTAAGACGAGTTATTCCAATGAATAAATAAAAATTACAGGAAAAAATTCTAACTGCAATTATTTTATATTAGGCAAAGAATGCAGCTGCAACCAAATTAACGTACATTGAATTATTTAATGGACATACAGTTTATCATAATTTCTATGCAAAATATAGCCGAACTAAAATTTTTGTTTACAAACGACCTGAAGGTAAATATCACTCAATTGTTCTCGTTTAAAATTTTTTTCTGCAGCAAATACAAATATATTTGCAATTTTTAAGGTTCAGGACTTGTGTGTCACCGAGCCTTAAAAACTATTTGTGAAGTGATAGGCATTAAAAATTTGTATGCAAAAGTGGAAGGAAATTCTAAAAACATACAGAACCTGACTCGAGCATTTTTTCATGGTTTAATAAACCAAGTAAGCAACCAAACAAATTCACTAAATATATAACAATTAACTGATTGGAATTTTTAAAATATTAGAAAACGCATCAAAAACTTGCCGACGAGACTGGATTATATGTAATCGAACAACGTCGAGAAAATAATTATTTTCCTACCGTAGTTGCTAAACCACAAACGGGTTCAAAAGTAATTCAGACTGACAAACCGATCGATTACACGGAAGTAAGTAATTTTTAGTATTTATAATTTGGGCCTTATTAAATTTAAGATTATTGGAAAATTCGTTTTAGTATTTAAGTGAAGGAAGAGTTGCTCTTCAACGAAAAAAATATCCACCATTTTTCGTGAAATTTCCATCATGGCAAATTCACTTAAAAAAAACATTGTACAGAAGAAATCACGAGAAAGTTAAATTACAACTACGAGCTGATTTAGGAAGTGTGAAAAGTTTTCTAACAGATTTACCTCCCGAACAATTACCAAATCTGAAAGGAGTATCAGCATTAAAAAAATTAAAAGGAAAAGAAAAAAATTAAAATTAAAATGTGTTTTTTTTTAAAATTGATAGAAAGAAAACACATGGAGATTTCTTAATAAAATTATTAATGTTTATTTACTGATTGAACAGTTGTTACACAAACAACCACCTAATTAGCACCACTAGGAACTTTTTATTCAAGTGCAGAGATAACAATACGCAATCGTAATTCTCGTTTCTACGAATGTGTGATGAAACAATCCTTGATTTTTTTGTCAATAATAATAAAAAAATAAGACTAAAATATGTATTCAAATCTTTTATAAAAAGTCGCTTATGTAAAGATGAAGGTTTGGTGTGGCGCTGGGTTGAGTCGGATTTCACGGTGAGGCGCCAGTGAGCTTGCCATGCTCGGTCCCCGGCGAGGCGGTTGCTTTTCCTTGCTGCATATTGGCGAAGACAATGCACGATTTCTCTTACTGGCAATTTTCTTAGTACTTTATTTGATAAGTGGTGCGCTAGTATTTCAAACTTTGGAACGTGATAACGAAGAGACGAGAAGACAAAAGTTTTGGGAAAAGTACCATAAATTTCGCGCCGTTTACAACGGGACCGTCGATGAATTGAATGAATTGCTTTATGAGTACGGCAATGCTACTGCGGCTGGATTCCTTCACAAACGACCCCGATGGGATTTTGCTGGAGCTTTCTACTTTGTTTCGACGGTAGTTTCTACGATTGGTAAATGAAATTTAATTTAATTTTTAAAAATTTATAATTTAAAATTATTTTATGATAATTTAAAAGTTTGCATAATTTTAATTTCAGTGCTTTAAAATTTAAATTTTATTTTATATTATAATAATTATTTTATTGTTTGTTTTATCTTCAAATTAATTTGAAGTGATTAGTTACAGAAGAATCTTAATCTTGATTCTCTCTATTTATTTAATCCATTGCAGACGCAAACGATAATTTTAATAGTGAGTCGAATGGACCACTGCAGTTTGTCGAAAGAGATTTTTCTTAGAGAAAAAGCTTTTATAAATGTTCCCTTTTACTTTTTTTAAGGTTTTTTTATTTCTGCCCAACGTGAACTAAAGTTGAAGCCTCAAATTCTCGTCGTCAAGACAACGTGAAAATTTTGTTGTCTCTTCTCTCCTAGTTGATTATGAGGATTTTTATGTTGCAATCATAATTCACTTGACTCAATGCATCTGCATCAAACATTAAATTACGTCAAACTGCTATCTACATGTGAACTATATGAGATTTACTTCCTTTATTACTAACTCATAAATTTTACATTTTATATTTTACTAGCGTTTCATTAATGCGCATGGTTCACCTGCTAACATTTTGATAAAATAAAAATTTATACGAAAAAATAAAAAACTGTTAAAAACAAAAAATAACTCATTAATTTTAATTGTAGTTTGAAATTTATTATTTAATATTTATATACCCTTTCGCATTATTATTTTAAGGAAAAACTCTGCTCTTTGGTTTCGTTAAATTTTTAACATCGAAATCGTTGTGGGTGGAATATGTGATTGGATGCTTGCGGTAGAGAAATTGAAGATGAAAGCAGAGTAGAGGCGACTTTCAGTTCGATTTCACGCTTAATGTTCCTAAATTATGTTTTAAAACTGCTAAAAAATTCTAATTAAGTTGCAAAAGCATTACCACACATTGAGTTAAAATTTTAAGTCAACAAACATCTCTCCACATTTAACCATTTGTGCTAATGACCAAACATTATACATAATTTACATTGCGAAATACCAATTCTACGCTCGTAAAAATTGACTTAAAATTTTATATCGTTTTGTTTTAAATTTCTGCTTAATGAACCAATTTCCTCTTTTCTAATTACCAATAAAATTATTAATTCGCACTCATTTTAATTTTCCCTCATCATAAACTAACAACGATATTAAATAACGTAAAAATCGATTTTATAACTTTTAAACTTAAAATTGTATCTTTAATGAACAATTTATACTGACCTCGCCTCTTTCGTGTCCACAATGAATCTTAAGTTTATATACACCCTGTCGAACTCAAGTATGCTAATGAATCTTCCATTTATCGATTTTTACCCGCTAATGAAAACTTATCAGTTAATCGTGTACATCACCTTTATCCATTAACAATTTAAAAAAAATGAAAATACAAAATAGTTCGTAAACGCTCGAATTATTGCACTTTTATTCTTTACAAGTGAATTGAACATTAATCAATACCCTCTTCCGGCTTTACTAGTTAATTTTTCGACTTAAGCACCTGGATGGCAATAAGAGTTAAGCAAAAAGTAATTGCTTTGCTAACGCATCCATAAGGAAGCAGATAAGACTGCTGCTTCATCAGTAAACTTTCCCTTGTTTACTAAGCAAAAACAAAAACAAAAAATACAGATGAGTTTGATTAAAATTTTTAACAATTACTTAAAGCAGTGGGTGGATCGAAAAATGTCAAGTGGCTTGCGATTTATCATTTCCACTATTTTTAAAACTAAACACTCAACTTTATTCTTATCAATACTATAATCCTTGATTATTCTTTGTTGAAATTATTTATTTATACCAAATATATTTTATAAAATATAAAATAATGTTTTATATATATTATTTTATTGTCAACTCAAAAAAAGCAGAAAACTAATCCACACAGAAAGACTCCTAGAGATAGGATTTTTATTTTGTGTCCTCTTTTTCTTCATCAACAGGAAGTTGGTATTAGTGAGAGACTATTCTTGATCAGACACATTAATAGCTTTTAAGTGTAGTGTACAGAAATGGCTTTACAGCTGCTTTTAAAAACTATTTGACTTAGCTGTCATCAACTCATTCTTAACACTGAGTTTGTAATTCAAATTTGAATTCATACCGGAAATTTCTGAAATATTTCTATTTAAATATGCCATTCCTTTTATTGGAAATTTATGAATTATTTGATAACTTCAAATAAAGTTGATTTCACAGTTAAAAATTGATTGGTTAGTGTGTGATTTGTTATTAAAATTTGAACAAGCAATTGCTATAATCAAATCTGGTGACTGAATAAAGTATTATCATAAGAACAAAGTGCTATTTACTTCACCCATAAGCATAAGAACACTTGTTATCTGCATTCAAAATTTAACATTTTTTGTATTTTAGTTGTGTTTCAATTTTATTTCTTATGCAAAAATATGGAATAGAACTGGCAACACAAATAATTTACATTTTGAATGTAGGTTTAGAAAATTTTTTAGAATTCGTTTTGCAGCTGCTTGTTCACGCTTGATCGCCCTTTTTGATTTAAAAACCAATAGTTTTTCAGAAAAGAAGAATCCAATCACATTGTAAACATTGCAGACACAATTTAGGTTTCTAAAAGCACACTTTAAATGATGTTAACATCTTTGTTATACTACAACCGAGCCGATAAAGTCAAGTAAAATCGAACCCAAAAGATTTATGGCTCTGCTGTAAAAATCTTTTTATTTAATTTTTCAAATCACAAATTTTACATAAATAGCAAAATGTAATAATCCAATAAATTTAACATTTAACAGGTTATGGAATGACAACTCCACAAACCACATCTGGCAAATTACTCGTGATCGTCTATGGCTTCGTGGGCTGTTCAGGAGCAATTCTTTTTTTCAATTTGTTCTTAGAACGAGTGATTACACTTCTCGCCTGGTCGATGCGCAAGTTTCACGAAAGAGAACTACGTCGCCAAGGACTTTTGACGAGTCAAAGTAGACGCGACTCGCAAACTTCGCTCGAAGATTACGCTATGGATCAGTGGAAACCGTCGGTTTATTGGGTGATGTTTTATTTATTTATAGGCGCCTGTGTCATCGCAATATTTGCATCTTTACTTTACTGCAATGTCGAAAAATGGACGTACGTTGAATCAATTTATTTTTGTTTTGTGTCATTTTCAACAATTGGATTTGGTGATTACGTGTCTAGTCAGCAGCGTGATTATCCATACAAACACGTTTATCGAGTAGCTAATTTTATATTTATAACATTAGGTTGCTGTTGCATCTACAGTTTATTTAATGTTGTGTCCATAGTAATTAAACAGTGCCTGAATTCAATTATTAAGCGCTCCGATTGTCGCTGTGGTCGATCGGGTGAGCCAGCGAAGATTCCTCGTGAGAGAAGAAATGCTTTAACGCCGTACCAAGTTGGACGGAGCCGAGCCAAAGCTTTCAAGACTCATGAAAATACGGAAAGGAGGGTGTCGGGTGAACTTATTTCTTTGCCTGATGGAAGAAGCAAGGTGTCACTAGCTGTCATGCAGAAACAGCTGTACGAGACAGCTCTAAATCAGAAGGGAGGTGCAGCGCTCATTCCACCCAAGTTGCATGAGCCTGCATTTACGCCTGGAAAAGTGGGGCCCGTGGCTATTGCATCAACTTTGATCGATGAAAACAATTAATGCATATCCAGAATCGTCAAATATTTAATTAATTTCGTAATAATGTAATAATTATTTTCAGTCATTAATTTCGGTCTATAAATTTAGTTTTAATTAGGAAATGAAATATTTCAACTTTTCTCGTTTTAAATTACTTTATTTATAACCTGTGAAAATTATAAAAACAACAAAATTAACAAAAAAAAAATTAAAAAATATTTAGCAAGATTAAATTTTTTAAATTTCATCGTCAAGTTCAAGATTTTCTTCTGGAAAATCGCCAGTAGTGATGTATTGCGGTTTCACAAATCCTCCATATTTTGGTAAACATTCGAAATACCGTTTTCCTTCAACGCTGTAACAAATAAAATTATTTTGTATTAATAAATATAACTTAGTTTGCTTATTTTAGTCTCTCTCTGTTTATTAAATACCTGCCATCATTTTTGCCATATGGTTCATCGTATTTAATTCCAATCCATGATCCTGGCTTGAAATGCACTTCACCTTGGTTCAATAATAAAAATTAATAGCAAATTTAACGGTAATTAAATTTAGATTGTGGTTACTCAACTAACCAACAAACATGACTGTTCCTCTTCGTGTCATTTGGCCTGGCACACTCACTTCGCATCTGGAATTCACTTTGATTTGTTCCGCTAAAATATTTTCTTCTTTCACTTGCAATTCTTTTAATTTCTCTTTTTCGGCCGCATTTTCCGAGTATTGCCCTAATTTATTTCTTGATAAAAATGCCCGAGCAGTATCTAAAATAAAAAGAAAAAATAAAATCTAATTAAATATTATAATTTTCAACGGAAATCAAAAAATTAAAATGACCTTGTCGGGTCGAGTATTTATCTTCGGGTAATTCAAATTTTTTAACCCTAGACAAATCTTCAAATTCACCTGGCTTCTGGTTTTTATCGATCACCTGTTTATTACAAACCTCAAACATTTAATATTGATTTTGTTTTTCTTCTTGGATTCATTACATGAATTCTCATTCCATCGTCGATTGGGAATGAACCTAAAAGTCTATCGTCACCTTCTATTCCTGTTATTAATTTATTATCTTTATCGTAAAGTTCCAACACCATGCTTGTCGATCCTGCACCGGTTAGTAATTCCAATTTTCCCTGTCAATATAACACAAAATTAAGGGCGGAGTCTTTTATCTTTTTATATTACCTTGAAGGCGGATACAAGCAGCGATTTATCAAATCGTCTATCAGAAGCAAACGAATTGATATTCGATGAAATTGTTAAATTTACTGTAGTTGGAGTAACCACAACATAACTTTCCCCTGACATTTTATCTGCTCCTTAAATTGCCTCAAAGTCAAAACACGCTTAGTTTCCACACGTAAACACTAGATGGTATCATAGTTACCATTTAGTTGCAATAAATTTTAGCAATTTATGATCAAATTAAATTTACGAAATAATGCGATTATATTTTAAAATGTAAAATAGGGATTTTATTATTTTTATTATAAATGCATTCTTTTAAATTATAAAGATTCCCAGCAGGTTTAGTTTATTCAGAATTTGCGCGTCATCAACTTAAAGACGACACAAAATGGCTGCAAGCGGAGGAGAATGGGTTGTAGTTGAGGATGGTTGTTTATCAGTTGGTGAAAATATCAACGCGATAACATACCACCCTACGCTCAACATTATTTTAATAATAACTAAGGAGCCTGCCATTAAAGTGTTGGATGTTAACTCAGGCTTCTTACTTCAGAAAAGCATCTTAACCGGTAAGGAAAGAACATGTGATCGCAATTGAAACCTCATTTATTTCACTATAAGTTAGGCCTACTCATGTTTTTACTTACCCGATTTCTAATGTAAATATCAATTTATGCATCCAGAAGCATATGCAAATGATAATAATGCTTTTAATAGCCATATTTTACTCTCTTTATAATTTTATGTCAATAATGGAAGACACATCTTTATCAGTACTTTTTTTCCTGTCAATGATCATATTTACTATTATAATTTATGTTTGATTAGATTCGATGAATTAGATAATAATCAGTTTAGTAATATAATCTGCAATTAATTTTAAAACGTAATGATTGTTGAAAAGCTTTATATATAGTTTTGTTACTATAAATAACTTGAGAAGAAATTTTAAAAATAAACGTAAAAATTGTAGTCTTGGATGAATGCATTTTAAAGAATATTCTGCAATTGCAATTTTTATTTATTTCTTAATACATTTGTATTTAATATACCTATTAATCTCTTAAAGATAAGCCCAAGGCTGTTATAAAGTGTGCTTATTTGCCAAGCCATGGGAAACTTTTCGTTACTGATGGAAGATCTGTGGGAGCGAGGCGTGATCATTGTGGAGTGTTATTGCTAGATACATGTCTTCAGACACCCGTAACGAAGAGTGATGATGTTGTAAGGATAGAATTACTTTTGTCTGAGGTATGGTCTTATATAAAATAGGCATAATTTAATGTAATAAATGACTTTTACAATGATTTAAAGGCTGTCCAATTGCTCAAGTGTCTACAAAGCGTTCATTTGTCCGGTGTTGAAAATATTAGTGAAATAAAAGAAAAATTAGAAAAAAAAATAGCAACATGTCACGCAAAAACGAAAAATAATCACAAATGCGCAAAGGTAAAGTGTGATTAATGTATTTATTAATTTTTTTAAAAATTTAATGTAATTTTTATTTTATTTATAGTGGTGTACAGTTTGTTTGAAATTTCCTCATTCTTATCTGAAATCAGTTAGTACGTGTTTAATTCAGGAATTGAAACGCATTAATAGGAATGTACCTGCTTTGGCAATTGCTGCAGCAATTAATGAGAGACTGAATGCATTATTACCAGAATCGCATCTAGAATTAGCGTCGTCAACGACACCAGTAGATCGGTCTCTCATGTACAGTGAGGCAGCCAGGAGAGAAACATTTGGAAAATGGCCTCACATGAATTACAAGTAAAAAAAAAGGATTTTGTTATTAATTTCAAAAAAATATATGGCACGTTAATATTTTTTAAGGTGGGCGTTACCAGATCAGATGGCCCAAGCTGGTTTTTACCACCAGCCGAATTCAACCTGTGATGATCGAGCAATGTGTTTCACTTGCAATGTATGTTTAGTGTGTTGGGAACCAACAGACGAGCCTTGGTCTGAACACGAACGTCACTCTCCTTCGTGCCCTTTCGTAAAGGGAGAATACACCCAAAATGTTCCTCTTTCTGTTACGTATGCTGCTAGTCCAGCAATGCTATTGGGAGGCAAACCGAACGAAGCTAAACACATCGGAACAACCTCTAGTTCCGATCTGATAGCCACGTATACTAATTCTGGAGGTATTACTGTTTGGAACGTGTCTAGGCAGTTGAAAGTAAAAAATAATATTTTATAATTATTTAAGTATTAAAATTAAAATTTTATTTTTATAAATTTTAGACTGAAGTATTATTTTGCATTGACGTAAGCGATCCGCTTCTGTTGGCCAAAAGCAATGCTCTATTAATTAAAGAAGCGATAATGCAAAATAGGTAATTATTCGTATATTGGTAGTAAAAAAAATGTTTAAGGCGATAACTTACAGAAATTTATTCGACAGTGCTAGTGAGAGCGAGATCGAACTGCGTGAAATAACACAAGCACGGGAAGTTATTGATTCGCCCCACTCTGAAGACACTTCTGATAATTTCATGACTTCCATTCCTTTAGGTAATAATAAATTTTTATGAATTTATATTTATTTTATTTCGTACTATTTTCCAGATTTTCTCCCCCCATGTAACATACCAAAGAATATTCATTTATCATCAGTCAGTGTATTGGGAGTGCCAGAGACGGCTCTCAATTCACTGAGTGATGAATCTTCTGCTATACATTCACTTCGTCCGTGTGTTGTAGCTGGCGTCTCCATGATTAGATATTCTCTTACATCATTTCGCAAGCAGCAACAGAATTCAAGCGTAAGCAGAAGCACAAATATGGATAATCCTCCACTGGTGCAAGTAATGAACGATGTCAATGAAGCGAGTAGTCGCGATGTTCCTTTGGATATTATGCGTGTGATCGAAGATGAAGTAGCAACAAACATTCCAGGGGGTTCCGTTCCGTGTATTTTGGTCTATGATGTGCGCCAACAATATGTCAGAGGCGTCATGAATGTGGGATCTGCTGATAACAAGCCTCAAGTTTTCACCAATGTTAAAAAATATAATTCCGAAACTTCTACAGGCACGCAACAGGAAACACACGCGAACAATACGTATCCAAATTTCGGAGAATTACTCTACGACATGTGCGACGATCCACTCGATCCCATTTGCACCACCCTTAACGTGATCAACGTCGGTGTGTTGGACGGTATGGAAATGTCCGCAACTCCCGGTATCAAATTTGGTGCTCCTTCGAGTTCCTCTACTGAGTTACCGTCCACTGACGTGGCGTCAGTTCCAAGTTCAACGACTCAAATGGGGACTGATTTAAGAGTGAAAGTTGACGCTGCTGGAACATTAGTTCAGTTTATCGAGTTGCCTGAAAGCTTGCAGAAGGACCGATATAGAATTGACTCGATCACACCTACGACTGATAAAAATTTCATTCTTATTACTGTCAGTTCAAATTTAAATTTGGAGGAGAATGGGAATGATTCGAATTTAGACTTCGAGGATGACAACAGAGGAGATGCTAATCACGACGAAATCACGAATGACGTTCAACAGCAATCGAGCGATGATGATTGGTTCGGAGCTTTATTGTTGTATAAAATAAATTTTAATACAGAATGTGTGATGATCAAGGAGGAGCCAGTTGTGATACTTCCTTTATACAAACAAAGTGATTGTATTAAAACTGTTCTGATGCTAACTCGGGATGCTACGGAAATATTTGATCAAGGAATTAATTCGGCAAATATCGCTTTACCTTCGGGATATTTCGTTACATTAAATTCTGTCGGAAGCCTTAAAGTTCACATGTTGTCTACTCTTGGTGTTATCAGTGAGTTCACACTTCCTTCTGGAAACAAATTTACCGCTGTAGCCTATTGTGCAAGTAAGTGAAATTGTTTTTAAAATATTTTTGTTTTTATTTTTATTTTTCAATTTTTATTTCTAGGCATTGAACGACTCAGTGCTTGTACTGTAAATGGAGAAATTCATTTTCTGCATTTATCGCAGTCAAAATTAACAAAAGAAGAACCTTCTAAATCCGTTAATGCGAAAGAAGAATTACATGAGAACATAGTTAATAAAGGCAATCTTAAGAGTGAAGGTTATTTCTTTCGATTATGTGTGAATCAAATACTTAGGCTTGTGATTTTTTTTTTTAGATAATTGTGATTTGTTGATAAATCAAACCCTTTCCGACGAAACATTGAAATTATTGTACGAGTTGGTTCAATTTGAAAATTTAACACCGAGATTTTCAGCCACGATGCCTCCTTGCTGGGCAGAAATCCAACAGGAGCAAAAACAAAGACGACATCCACAGCATTTACAGCAACAAGGGGAAGCTATGCAACACACACGAAGTTGGAGACTCCAACAGGACAGGTAAAATCGAATTAAATAATGATTTATATTTCTAAATTGTATTTTTCCATTGTAGTAATACATGGGATGAACATCTGTTTGAAATAACTTTACCAAAATCGTGTTGTGTCGGTCACATTGATTTCAAGTTTACCTTTCATTCAATTTGTATGACTCCACCTAATATTCAAGTAAAGACATTGAAAAAACATTTTTGGAAATTAAAAACTTGAATATTATTTTTCTGCTTCAGATTACGTTGCTCAAGCAAAACACGACAGGTATTAGCAGATTAGATTCGTTTTGCCAGAATTCGGATGATGTTGATTCTAGTATTGATTTCACAACATTTTATCAATCGGGTTCAGCTTCAATAAATCTAGATGATTTTTCTAAAAGTGAAAATCCGGTATTATTGGCGGAGTTTTTAGAAGCTCATAACGCTGAAATATTATGTGGGCCTTTAAAACTATCTGCATCAATTGATTTATCTGGTCACGGTGGTGTTGTCACGTTAACTAGTCCCGAACTGTTAGGTGTCACAACTCGATCGTTTTTGGTTCATTTGAAAGCTTTACCTGCAGAAAAGGAAGTTCACGTTAAATCAGAAGTATGATTAAAGAGGAATAACTTTTTTTGCAAAATCAATACAATTTTATTACTTCCAGGCAAACACTAAAGTTGCTCCGTCACCACTAAAAATGCCTAATCGTCGTGTTGTTAAGATTAGAGATAAAGTTAGTGGCAATGTACCCAGTCTTCAATCAATGCTAGAATATTTTGCGCCACCTGGAAGTGCAGTTGAGAGATTGGCAGCAACTGCACCTAACAAAAAAATGGATCATTTGAAAGGTTGCGATTGGATTCATGAAATATCTCTTACAATTAGACGGACTAAAAAAACAAAAATCAGCAAAGAAAGGTTATCATAGTTTTATTTGTCAATTACGTGGGCTAATTAAATTAACATTTTCAGAATCCAGAGACTCGCTATGTTAAAGTCATCTTCATTTCATGAGAAACTTATTGCTACAATATGCAATTCAGATTCCTTGAACGCTTGGAAAACGACGAGTCTGGAGCACAGACAGCATTTATGTTTAGATATTTTGATTTGGGTTGCTGCAATTCAAATCCACGGAAAAGCAATTAAGTAAACACATTTAAAAATTAAAACAATATTTGTATAAATAATTATATAACTTTTTGTTTTTCAGTGATATTAGAAATATATTATTAATGACTGTACAGTTAAAATTAGGTGATTTAATCAAAAGCTGTTTTATAGATGCTACTAGGGCCATTTCTCATAAATGTGCCAAATTAATTATTTTTTGTAGCGAGTAAGCCCAGTGTTTATTTTAATACAATATCAGAATTTAAGATTAATTTTGAATTATTTAGGCATGCCAAATCGTTAAAGGATCAAGATATTGCTCCAATTTTTAATTATGCGCTTCTTCAAGAACTTCTCGAACATCTTGTCATGATTCCGCATTGTAAATCTGCAGGAGCTTTGCGGTGGTTTTTTCTACTTTTGAATAGAGTTAAACATCTCGATGTCGTTAGCGTTGGTCAAAAATCAGTTGAATTATTAGGAGCAGTTGCCAAACAATACAATGATCGTAACAATGCATTACATTCGCTTTTGAGAACTAGGTATTATTATTTATTTATTTTAATTTTAAAATGTTTTTAATTTTATTTGGTTTTATTTTCTTTAGATTTGGGTTGTATGGGACACCATTTGAACCAGAGCTGTTTGATATCGAGCCTACTCCTTGTTTAAAACCGAGTTCAACGCCCATATCATACGCATCGGTTGTATCAAATAATAATAATCAAACTGGAGCGAGCGGACAGTCAGGCAATGGTGTATCGCCAAATGAAGAGCTCGATTTGCGTGATTTACTTTTATTTAGCTCTTCATCGTCGAGTAGCAACCGCTATCTTTTTACCTATCCTGGACAACATTTGAGAGGTTTACTTGAGGTTGAACCTTTGCATTTCACGTGCCATGCTGCAAGTGATGGAACGAAAATGGAAAAAATAGAATCTAGTGGGGGTTTGAGTGGAAGCTCGGGCACAGTTCTTCCTCTTTCAGCTAATGTTTTAGAACAAATTCCATCGTATTTACAATCAGCGAGTGGATTTAGTTCATGGACTGGAAGTTTGTCCAGTTTGTTTACTACTTTAAAGAAAAAGCAAGAGGTCTATTCGGATTTTTATTTTTCTCAAGTAACAACACATTAAAATTTTATTTTTACTTTAGGAATTTTTAAAACTGCAGCAGCAACATAAGAAATTAGAACAAAAATTAGCCGAAACTGTTCTAACTCCACAAGTTGGAATGATTCCTGTGAAACATGCTGGTTGTTTATTTCATTCTGGCAAACAGTCTTCGGGTTCGGGAACAATAATGGTATCGTCATCCTCCTCTACCTCTACCAACAGTGCTTTTTCTTACCACAGTCCTAAGGGTATGAGTACACCAAAAATCCCTAATAGTCTTCTTATTGAGAAAATGTATATTGGAATGGGCGAAAACGAAGAAAAAAATAAAATGAAAAATCAGGGAACGAAAAAGGTATAAAGAATTTAATGAAATTTAGTAATAAACCAAGTTTAATAATACTATTTATACTTAATAGGAATCTGCTGCTAGTGCAAATGCTTCTTTCTTTCTTTCTCCTTGGCAACAACTTTTACAACCCCCACCTCAACAAGTTTTGGTAATTGAGAGAATGCATTCAGGTAATAGAAATTTATTATGATATTTATTTTAATCTAAATAAATTTTTACCATTTGAACTAGGAGCTCGTAGATTTGTTGTATTGGATTTTGGAAAACTCATCCAGATGACAGATTTAATGGTCCCTGCCTGCTCCGATCTGGTCTCGTTATCCATCGATATTTGGACTCAGGCAGAAGAAGTGGACGGACAAAGACTCGTCGTCGCAACTGATATTGGCAGTAGATCTTTGGTCATGTGCGATCTTCAACCTCCTCCTGTGTGCAGATTTTTGAAAGTAAAATAAATTGAACTCTGGATAAATATTTGAAATTAACATCAATAAAAAATTATGCTCAGATAACAACAATTGGACGTTACGGAATGAGCACTACTAGATGTCGAATTCCGATTGGAATGTTTTTTGGACATACTTTTATTTTACCATGGGAAGACCGAACGAAAAATGAGGAAATTGGAAATAATCAAGAGCAAACCGAAGCTTATTTACAAGTTAGATTTATTAATTTAAATTGTATTATTTATTTACATTTTTCTTTCTTTTCATTGTTTGATTAGCCGCAATTAACAGCTCTGTCGTCACTATTGGAAGATATTCATTGCAGATATAGCCTTTCCTGTGATAAGCTCTTCAATTTATTGAGTCCACTTGTCCCGACGGAATACGACAATGTCAGTCACACACACTTTTATCTTCATCGCGAAAAAGACAAACCATCTGAAGAAGATCAACGTATTATAACGGCGTATAATGAATGCCTACAATTGCAACAGCAATTGAATTTAGTTACAAATGCCATGTCGCGATTGGAAAGAGAAATTACCTGGGCTAATAGAAAGCAATCAGCCAAATCCAAATTAGATACATTAGAAACAGTTTGCACCGATAAGTTACGTGTTTTAAGCGAGTGTTTACTCGATGTCTTGCTAGCTCTTAGCTGTCCGACTCCGTCGATTCCTCAACTTCCATCCACTGTTTACATGACGTTTGATCAAAATACTTGCGAAACTCTCTTTAAATTTTTATGTGTGAATGGAACTCACAGAATGCAGTTGGCCAGCAGTGCCCTATTAGTTCGAATGTGTGGTCTACAGCCTTGGTGGGGAGATTTTGTTGCGAGAATGTTGGTTGGATTATACAATTCCGAGCAGTCTTTGCTTTTTCCTCAAGATAGGTAAAACAAGCAATTTTAAAAAGAAAACATTTAAACTAAATAATTTCAATGTTTATTCATTTTCAAGAGTTTTCATTTTACTTACTTATTTTGGACAAAAATCACTAAATAACGGAAGTGGCAATTCCGTTGTTGAAAGTATTGTTAGTCTATTGGAACAGTTGTTACTTCCATTAGTGAAACGGCGAACTGAATTTGTTCGAAGTATTTTGAAAATTTAATAGAAACTTAAAATGTTTAGTTAATTTTTCTTATTTTATATTGCAGGTGTTTTGGATTTGCCACTTATTGGCTGGGTATTGCTCTTTTTGTCAGTGTGTTTAGACAATGGAAATAATGCAGGACTATCTGAAGATGGTAGCAAAGCTGGAAGCAAAGAAAAGGATAATGGTAATAAATGTATAACCAGAATCTAACGGTAGAAAAAAATTTATATGCCAAACATTATTAGCCATTGGACTGTCCAATCGCTGGGATTTCATACAGGGTGAGGTAGCAATGCTAAGAAATCGATCGAGTAATTCGAAAACACCAGCAAATCGATTGTACAAAAGAAAATTACAACGAAGACTTATGCATCACAAACAACAGGTTAAGAAATTAGACACTTCTCAAGGAAATCCGGCTGGTTCTATCTTGCCGGTAATTGGGGGAATTTAATAATTAGCAACTATTGAACAAAGCTGGGATTATTTATATATTCATTTCGTTTATTTATTTTCCAGTTGGAAGAAATTGAACAAGTAAAGAAAGAATTATTGGCGTCTGCTCAGGTTTTACATTCATTTAGTGGCAAAAACGAGCCTTCATCATCGAGTATGAAAAATTTGGAAACTGCAGTCAAACAACAAGAACAAATGTTAAAGAAAACATTAAAACAACATTCAGCTAAAGTAAACATTAGATATTTACAACTAAAATTGAAATATGATATAATGTGGAAGTCGTTTTAAGCATTGATTTATATATTTCCTTTTTGAATTTTTTTTCTATAGCATTTTAAAGATCTCGTCAAAATCCGGAGAACAGAAGCCCCTTTACTTTCTAAATGTGGCTCTGGGAGTACTGTAAATTCCAGTGAAGACAGATTTGACTCTGAAACTGATCGCAGTTTCATGCCTATTTTACCTCGAAATCAAACACTACCAGTAGTAAAAGGATTGGCATCACTACTTTTGGCCATGGATTTCACTTGTAATGTGGACATGTTTTTATTGGCTTGCAAGGTGAAATTGGAAACATAATTGAGTTAGGGTTTGTTTTTTTAAAATCATTTCATTGATTTTTTATAGGTTCTTGCTCGAATAACAACATCAACTCGTCCTACAATTTCGCTCGGCGTTGTGTTTACTCAGGACCAAATTGGACAACTGATCCAGCTATGTGTGGGCGGAGTAGAATGTCAAATGAATTCTCCTGCATGGGGTGGGCCATGGGCTGCACATGCTATTACATCTCTACTGCAAGACATTTTGGAAGGGGAAAAATTATATCCTTCAGCGTTGAGTCATGAATCAAGCCCAATTGAAGACGATCTGATTTCATTTGCGGCAGAAACTGACGATTCTTTGCAAGAGGCTGCAAATGAGATGCCATCTGATGAAGTTGATGCGATTGCAGTTGAAAATCAAAACGGCGGTGGTAATATACATTTAATGTTTTATAAATAAATCGCATATCACATATCACATAATTATTTCAGATGCACCTTTCAAGATAACAAAAGATCTTCCTGAATTAATTGACTCTGAGGAATCAGAAAGCGACGATTGTAATATGGATATTTTTAATCACACTAATATCAGTAAAAAAATACCTTTTGGACCTCATAAAAAATCGTGGACTGGAATTTATAAGTAATAAATTTTTACTTGCTGTTTTTTTTTTTTTTAGAAAAATCAGCGATAAATCTAATATTATTTTTATTTGCAGTGCTATTAAAGGAGCTCGAATTGCTGCTAAAGAAGAAAAGCAACCCGATTTAATTAGTAGTTCTGTGGGTTCCAAGAGAACTGTTTCAACTGCAGTTGATGCACGGCTCGAATATGGTGTGGAAATTAATGTGGAATTGAGGCTAAAGGTCTTAACAATGTTGGAGGCCGATTTATTATCTACTGCTATTTCGGCTTCCCTACAGGTTGAATTCTACAATCTTCTAATGACAAGCTTACCATAAATTTGTTTTCAATTTTAGCCACTTCCTGAAGGCGCGCTCCAAGATTTTGTTTCTCGTGATTATGCCACTGAACATCGACTGAATGAAATGTCCAATTCATCACTGGCTGTTACACCATCTTTAGAAATGCTTAGCATCACTTTTGACCATATTTTCAGCAAGTTACCTGCCGTTCAGATTAATTTAGAAGCTTTGTTGCATTTATGGTTGACTTTGACCGAAGAAGCGAGTCTCGAATGGAATAGTGCAGGAGGCAGTTTTGATCCTAGCCACGTACCATTAATACCTTTTAGTGCTTCAGCCGTTTCGGGATTGTTGGCTGCTCTTACGTGGTGAGATTTTAAATTTCTGATTAATATTAATATTATTTGTTACTCATTATGAAAATTATAAATTAGGTATCCATCGATTTCATTACGAGCTTGGTGTTTAGCATTTCAAACTTTAACTTTAATTTCTAATTTGCGTGTGCATCCTACTTGTGTATCAGCGAGTGGCCCTGAGAGTTATTCAAATTTACGTTGGGGTTATGATTTAGATGGTTCACAAGATGATCCAACTCAAGGATGGGTTGCATTCAATATTGTATCTGATTCGAATCTTCTTCCCGTTCTTAATAAATTTTTATCAGGCAATCAAATGGACAGTGGAATTGGAATGGTTAAAAATAATGTAAGATAATTTATATTTTATTTCTAAAATTTTTTTTGAAGTTAAAATGTTTATATTAAGGTGGGGCCAACAGTTACACAAACATTACACGACTTTTTAATCCGGTTGCAACTTAGATGTGACGTTATCACTCCAGGCAGTTCTTTAGGTGGTCAGTTGAAAGAGTTGTTGCTAAAATTGGTTCAATCACTAGTCTCTAACGGGTATTTAAATTATTTTACCTTTTTAGTGAATTATGTTTGTAATTTTTTGAATTTTTTTTTTATTTTGTTTAGTGGTGCTGTTAAAATGTGTCAGGGACCATTGGACGCTCAATGCAAATTTTTGGAAATGTTGTTGATTTTGCATTTCGATAATATCGATTTGAATATTACAATGAACGTGATTGTAGCTGTGGTCACTTTAGTTTATGATTATATCGTCAGTGCTGAGCGAGTCATTTGCCGAAGCTCTATCGAAACGGGAGTGAGTGCATCCTCCTGCTTTGGTGGACTTTTTGCATCAGTACTTCGAGGAGAAAGTCAGTCTTCATCTTCCAACAGTGGAAATCGAGACACACTAGTGTGCAACTTGCTACGTTTAGTTAATTGTCTTATTCAAATACCAGTGGCTGGAAATTTACCTGGAACTAGTTTTGGTCCACGAATGTCAATCATTCCGATGACAGATTCGACAAAAATAGAACAACAAGGAACATGTACTAATCAAAACCGCTTAAATGATCCTAAAATAAATGTCAGTGCTCAAACTGACGAACACAAAACTGTTCATGGATCCCAAATTCAATGCAATCATCTAAGCATGAAACAAACTGATCAAATAGTGATTTACGTAACAGATACAGGTTAAATGATCACTAATTTGAACCAATGATATAAAATTTAATAATTACTAATTAATTTTACAGTTTTAAGACATGAGCCGTGTGTTCTGCATTTGATAACGTCGCTGGCTAGTTGTACAGGAAGTACTATGGCCATGTTATTAGGCGTAAGTGGAATAAACAATGCTCCACCTCAAGACGTAAGCGAGCGATTCATGTTGGGTGATCCCATATCTGTCGGCGACAGCATTTTTCAGCTTTTGTGCTCATTGAATTATAAAGCTTCCAACATCAAATTAGTATTGAAACCTCTAATTACATACATGAGTGCTGGTAAACACCACTATAAATACAGGATAATATCTTGAATTTAATTATTTTATTTAATATAGGCCTGCACGAGAAATTGTCACCAAGTTTACAAATAATACCTCGGTTATCAGAACCGTTGCTCTGGTTTATTTTACGAGTTCTAGACTGTGAGACATCATTAAATGAATTTTTCGAAATGGGTATGATTTTTTTATTGTTTAATTGAAATACGAAAAGAAATGGATAACAATCTTATTTTTTAAATTCAGGTGGCATCCATATAGTGTGCAAGAATTTAGTAAATAGTAATCATCAGTTAATAAATTCACACCCAAGTTTTGTATCGACGGTTATGCAATATTTGAGCAATGGACGAAGTGCCCAATCTTCGAAACGTCAGAGTTCTGATTTAGAAACTGTTGACGGTTTGCTCAACTTTGCTCCACTCGGTAAATAACTTATTTTTTTGTTTAAATTAATTTTATTATTCATTATTTGCATTAATGTTTTAAGGTGTTATCACTTCAAACAATCCAACTGCGCAGCCAGCTGAAGTTTTAATCCAAGCAGCCCCGCCTCATCGGCGTGCTCGAACTCCGGCTTGGTCGTATCATTTTTATCCTGATGAATCTTGGGTCGATTTAACTATAACGTTGCCATGTGCGGTTTTATTGAAGGAAATTCAAATTCAACCTCATCTCACTTCACTAGCCAGTAAAAATCAATTTATTTTATTTTATTGATGTTATTTCGTTAAATAATTTGCAAATTTCTTGTGGTAGCTTGTCCGTCTTCTGTATCTGTTGAAGTATGCCGAGATAATGCCACGGGGCCAACACCGCTGTGTTCACCGCAGCCGACAAATGGATTAACATTTATTAGATTACAACTAACGCAACCAGAAATAGTTATGTCAGTTACATTGCGATTGCACAAGCCCAGAGATTCATCAAATATTGGACTTTCTCAAGTTTTGTTACTTGGGTCTACAACTTTTGGAGAAGCAGTTGCTAAGTCTAGAGCGGCCACGATGCCGTCTGAAGATAATGTGACTAGATCAAGGTTGAAGTTTTTGTTTTTTGTATGAAATTGGTTTTTAATTTTTATTTTACATTTACTAGTTTGGGTTGGCTTCGAATTATTCATCATTGTTTAACGTTACCAGTCAATTTTAATCTGCAGCAAAAAGCTTGTGATGCTGCTGTTGCCATTCCACATCTTCTTCAAGCTTGCTGCACATTACTTTTAACACCAGCGCTAGGAATTTACATTGCCCATGTCGAATATGTGCTATTGCAATTGGGTTTGCATTCGACTGAAGTTGGTTTAAAAGAAATAAATATTCTTTTACACAGCACAGGATGGGCGCACACTCAAGGTCAGACATTTCTAAACTTCAGCATTTTAAAGTATAATTGGTTTTGATTTACAGATATTTTACAAGTAAATTTAAATACTTCTGCACTCGATTCTGTCGTGGAAATAATTTATCAGTTATGTACAACCCAAGATTCGGGAACTAAAGCCAGAGTAAAATCGGTTTTAGATTGGTTGGGTAATGCAGCTAAAAGCAATCTTTTGCAAAATCGCACTCAGCGAAATCCTCGTCATACGAAAACGTATAATCAGCCACCAATTGCTTATGTTCAGTGTGTTGCTGCCATACTTTGGACAAGTCACAAAATTTCAGTAAATTTTGATCTCTCGTCCTTATTGACAGTTGATTTAATATGGTAAATCGAATATGATAAATAATAAGTTTTTTAAAGTTTTGCAATTAATTGTTTATTATTTTCAGTTCTATTTTTGAATGGTCGAATTCGCTGCCGACAAAATCAGCTTTGAAACGAGCAGTGGATTTGGTTCTCTGTTCTATCTGTCACGTACAACCTGAGTTCTTTTATTATTTACTCGAAGGGTTGGATATCATGCATACTCATGTATCAACGAATGCCAGTATACCAGATGATAACAAAAATCAAAATTTTGTATGGACTGACGACTGTAAAGAAGCGAGTACATCTCCATCAACAAAACTTATGAATTTGGATGAAAAGAAACTTACAACTTTAGCCACAATTTGCCAATCACCAACTGCAATTCAGCAACTACTAAACTCGTGGCTGCCATCTGCTCTCGCTCAGATAGTCTTAGGTATTGTAGATGAAGTTATTTTTCTAATTTTATTTATTTTAATTGAGTTTAAATTCAGATTTTTGCAATTATGAGCTAAATTATAAGGCAGAAGAACAAAATTTGCCGTACAGTTTTTCAAAAAAATTCCATACATTTTGCGACAACAATAAAGCAAAACCTGGACCTAGTAAAACTGCAATTATTGGTAGTAGACCGTCGAAAATAGCAGCAACTTTCTCTGGCAATTTATCTAGCAATGAAGAACATCAACATCAGAAGGAAATGATGGACAATTCAAAATATAGATATCAGACTAAAGATAAAAATAAATTTGGTATTTATGATAAAATCTTAAAAACATAATTAGTAAAAGCTGATTTGATCTCTTTGTTTGATTTTTAAAATAGATTTGTCTCATTTAATGAGTGGAGAATTTATTAGTGCAGTATTAAATTTCTTTGTGGAAGTTTGCAATGAAGGCCAAATGAGAGACTGGTTAGGAGGACCCGAAGGAAGCACTTTTTGGTTGCCATTGCTCTCGTTGTTGTGCAACAACAATTCAAATAAGGTATTAGAATGTTATTTTCAAAACATTTAATTTCTTATAATTATCTATTCAGATGGGCAGTAAAGAACTAACGTATTTAACGAGTGAAGTTCGTTCTTCCATTGAAAGTGCTATGCTCCGTCTGTTGAGTCGTTGTTGTTGGACACACAGATCCAATCAATATTTACTAGCTGAAGTGTTGTGCGATGTAATACGTCACGAGGGTAGTCAACAACGCGGTAAAATCTAACTTGCCTAATGAGCTTTATTTTAAAATTTAATTAATTTTTTTTTTATTTATTTATTTTTAAAGACGGCGTTGGATTTTTGCAAGCAATTTCTGGTTTCACACGTCGTTTGATTTTACAACTACTTTTGGAAAATGAAAAAACACTCGTGCACATATCGTCGCAGCAGTCTCTACCTAAATGCAATATGGGAATTTTAAGTTCACTACCTCAACATCCTAGGTTTGGTTGTGGTCATAGATCTAGATTGCTTTATGTCAGCACACAAATGACTTGTTCCGATATTATTAAAAATGTGTCAGGTATTATGTTCGTACTTATTTACTGTAGTCACAGCTTTAAATAATTATTTACTTTATTTAGATTCAGCAGGATTAACCCGCATCCAGCCTAATGTTGAAGTTAAAGAAAATAAGGATCAGTGTGTAAAAGATATTATCGAAATTGGTTTGGAACTCGTTGATTATTTATCAGTTGCTGCTGGTAAGAATTTGTAACAAATAAAATAAATTAATGATAATTAACGTTTTGCTTTTACAGGTGTAACGGCTAAAGACAAACGACAAAGAGATACAAAAGGAACTCATCCTGAGCCAACAACAGTTTCGAAGCCTAATATCGATCTTTCATCTGTCAGTGCTAATTCTTTATCATTTCCAACTTTTGTTCTTACCCATGAATTACTTCCGGGGCAGCCTTTACCCGGTGCATTAACATTGGCTCAGCTGATGACAATTTTAGAAGAACGTGGAATGCCAATAGGCAATGCCAATATTAATCTTACATTATCTCAAACTAGAAAATCACGCGACGACCAAGGTAAGTTTTCTGATCAAGAAATTTCAGTTGCGACAATAAACTAATATTGATTTGCAGATTCAAACGATAATTCTTCCGCAATGTCTACTGCCATGTTATTAAGCGCAACACCATTACCAACAACACTTTCAGTATTTGCTAGTATGGGAGGACTAGCGTTATTAGCTCAACATTTACCGTTATTGTATCCTGAAATTACCCGCCAATCGACACCAATTTCACGGCCCGCTACTGCGGACAAAAATGGAACTGATTTAGGCACTTTTCTTGATTCTGATTGGGTGAAAGTGGAAGGAACTGACGAAATTAATGATGTAAGGGCTTTTATTAAACAGTTTTTTTAATAATATAATATGATTTATCTCAAATTCTAAATTAAAAAAATATTTAGGATTTTCTGGAATTCATTCCAACCGGTGCATCGTCACCAAAATCTGCGAGATCGAATCAACTACCCACACCATCAATCCCTCCGCACTCCTTGGCTGCTTTCGGGTTGTTTTTGAGACTTCCTGGTTATGCCGAGATGCTTCTAAAGAAAAGGCGGCAGGCTCAGTGTCTATTGAGACTTGCTTTGGGCATTACTGATGATGGTGAAGGAAGTAGGTCTTCGCTTGTTGTATTTTAATGTTTATTACATCTTTGATTAAACCAATTAATATTTTATTCCATTCAATTAGATGACATCTTTCAGCTAACATTTTCATCTTCTCTTCCTACTCTGCCGTTTCAAGTTCTACAGCAATTATTTGATAGCACACCGCTGACAACAGATGATGGAATGCTTCTGCGGCGAATGACTCTCGATATCGGAGCTATCCATTTGCTGCTCGCTTGTCTGGCTGTTTTAAGTCATCAGAGTGGCGACATTAATTTGCCTGGATTCCAGGAAGAGGTAACTCGTTAATTTCGTATTAAAATTAGTATTTTGATTGTTTTTTCGTTTTCAGTTACTTATTGCAGCAGCAAGAGCAGCAAAGACACCACCTCAAGAGACAATAAGCAAGAGTGATGATAAGAGCCACCTTTATTGGGCTAAGGGTACTGGATTTGGCACTGGGTCAACAAATCAGAGTTGGGATGTGGAACAAGCCATATTAAGGCAAAGAAGTGAAGAAGAACACGTTACCTGTCTTGTTCAAGTTAATATTTATATAAAATGTTTAAAAAAAATTGGAACAATTATTAAAATTTGTTGCGTTTTAAGGTTTTAGCCAGTTATATTAATCCTGGCGGTCAAGTGCCAATCACATTCACGGATAAAACCGATGAAACGATGTGCAACGAGGAGTCTGGTCAAGATGCATTGCTGCCGCCTTTGTTTCCAGAATTGATTACTCAGTCATGTCTACTTCCTGCCATTGCATCATATTTACGAAACGATTCTGGTAAGAAAGTTAAATTTTACTACAAGAGAATAGCTTTAATTGTTATTTTACTAGTTTTAGACATGGCTCGACATATTCCACTTTATCGAGCTTTATTACAATTATTAAGGGCAATGGCCATATCACCACAACTTGTTGGCTTGCTTTTGCCCAGTATTGATGCAAATGCTTCCATGTCTGTCTGTTGCCTTCTGACTAAAATGAAATCTTGTGTTGACATCTACGTAGGAAGATTAAAGTAAATGGAAAATAATACTGTCAAGTTGTTGATTAATAATATTTTTCAAATTCCGTTCAATAGATCGAATAAGGGCAAAGGAAATGGGAAAACATCAGGAAAATCGTCAACAAAAAACAAAGAAGAAGAAGAAGAGCACGAAGGTTTAACACATTTAATTCCTGATATTCAGGAGACTGCACGGATTGTGCAGTTGGCCACTGAATCGTTGGTTCTAACAGACGATAAAGGTATTAGTCAACCAGAGAAAGGGTTATATAATAAAATTCAAATGCAATGCTTTCAGATAATTCCATTAGTGAGGAATTAGGAGATAGAAATAGCGATCAAAGCGAGGCTATTATAAGAGCGCCGAGAAGGACATTAGAAGAGGTTTATCTTGAAGTCATGAAGAAACTACAATTTGGTAAATATTTCTTCAGCAATAAAATATAAAAAAATGTTTTAATCATTTACTTAACTTTATACATAGATACTTTTGAAATGATCGTTGAAGACGAAGACACCACACGGTTCACTGTACCATATCATTTTGAATCTAACATGAGGGCAGCTGGCGAACACAGCCATCCCGCAAGAGCACGGCGTTTGGCGCAAGAAGCTGTGACATTATCTACTTCGTTACCACTGTCATTTAGTAGCAGTGTATTTGTTCGCTGTGATCAGGATCGTCTGGATGTAATGAAAGTAAATAATTTTTAAAATTCTATTTAAATTACCGAGAAGAATATTAAACATTTTGTGTTTTTAATATCCAGGTACTTATAACGGGACCAGCAGAAACGCCTTATGCAAACGGTTGCTTTGAATTCGATGTATACTTTCCACCAGATTATCCGAACTCGCCTATGCTTATTAATCTCGAAACGACGGGACATCACACAGTGCGCTTCAATCCTAATCTTTACAACGATGGAAAAGTAATGGGAAACAGATTTTTTTTGAATTTGTGCTAAAATTTTATTTGATTTTTTAAAGGTTTGTTTGAGCGTTTTGAACACATGGCACGGCCGACCAGAAGAAAAATGGAATCCTCAAACTTCAAGTTTTTTACAAGTTTTAGTGTCAATTCAGTCTTTGATACTTGTACCAGAACCTTATTTTAACGAACCTGGTTATGAACGCTCTCGCGGAACTCCTTCTGGTATGCAGAGTTCGAGAGAATATGATTCGAATATTCGATTGGCAGCCGTTAAATGGGGCATGCTAGAACCAATCAAAAATCCTTGTATTTGTTTCAAAGAAGTCAGTAAATTGGGTTGTCATTAAGCTGTTAATATTTTTCATATTAATACCATTTTTTGTTAAACAGATTATTCATAAGCATTTTTGGTTGAAGAGAGTGGAAATTTTGAAACAAGTTGAAGGTTGGATCGCAGAAATGGATTCTCAGGGTACTGACAGGCGAACAGGAAGAACCATTGCTCTCAATTGCGTGGCACTCAAAGTACAACGAATTTCAAAAAAATTTAAATAAGTTATTAATTCTGATTTTTTTTTAAATTTACTCCCAAAGCATCATTTAGCTCAATTGAAAGAAGAGTTCGCCAAAATGAAGCTTCCAGAGGGTTTGGAAGATTTTTCAGATATGATTGATCTTAGCCCAAATTTAGCTATAGCTCACGCTGGAACCAGTAGTAGTTCGGATCCTCATAGCAGTTCGGTCGACAGCAGTTTTCAAAACAGTCCAGAGTCGAACGAAGCGAGTGTTGGTCCAGTTTGAAAGTTAATATCAGGGTTTATCATGGGATACTCAATTGATAATGTGATGAAATTCTAATAACGATTGTAAAAAAAACACTAATATTAAGCCCAAATTCGACCGCAAATTGAATTGAAAGCTTAGTTCATAAGGAAAGTGTAATCTTTGTCCCGAATTTGTTTTTTTTTTGTTCTCTGTTTTGCTTTTTTATTTTGGAAGTACTGTAAATCTGTGACATGTTAACTGATGTTTCATTTCTTAAAAATTGGATTCTTAAAATGAATTGAATGCGTGGTAGAATGACACTTTGCACCATTTATTTAAGTTTTTTAATGCCGACTTCAACAAACGAAGAAAATGTGTGGCTGCTCTATAAGCATAAAAAAATTGACCAACTTATTTTTCTTTTATATTTATAAGAGTAAATCTATTTAAAATAATAGCTCCAAGACACAATATTAACAAATGGTGAATTGGACTTGTCATGGTCAAGAGTTTAAACGGAAACAATTAAAAAGGGTATCGTTTTTAAATATTTTGTGTTGATCCCTTTAAGTTAATTTTTTTTTAAATTTAATATTAAAATTCAAAAATTTCCTTGCACGAATTTAAACGAAAAAAGAAATATACTCAAAAAAAGTGATCAGTTGCTGGTTTACTGAAAGTTAATAAAGGAAAATTAATCTCTAATTATATTTATGCAATTTTAGTAAATGAATAAAAAGTAAAATAACTAAATTTCGAAAAATTATACTAATTTATGATCTTAAAAATGTAATTATGCAAATGCACTATATCTTAAACATTTTTGGCAACACACTATATTCTCCAATGGAATCAATTTTTCGTCACCAATGAGTTCATCGGCTGCTCTGCTTAAATTATAACCGCCTAAGAGGGTGATGAAGTTATCGAAGCAAGGTTGGCCACATGAGGACCAAGTGACTGCAGCCAAGTAGTTACGAAGAAATGGAGGCAAAACATCATTTGAATACTTAAGTCTGAAAAGTAATAAAAATTTTAAATACAAATAATTAAAAGTTAATGTTTTTTTTTCTATTAATACTTTTTTTTTGTTATGACTCTGGCTGATATCTCCTTTAAACTCGATACTGGTAAAGAAAAGTTGGCATTTTTCACTGTCTTGAAAACTACAAAATTATTATTGTGTGTGATAAGACATCTTAGTCGCAGTTTACGCAAACTGCCTGGTAGATAAAGCAGCTTATTATTTGACACGTTCAAGTCTCTTAAGTTAGGTAAAAACCCAATATTTCTCGGCAGTGTTGTTAATTTGTTATAACTACAACGGAGAATTTGTAACCGCTTCATTTCGCAAATGTTATCTGGCAAAACTGAAATTTCATTGTTGTTCAGATCGATTAAACTCAAAGTATCTTGTAAAGCTGAAATGAATTCTGGAGCGATGGCAGTTAATTTGTTACTCGTAAGATATAATTCGCTTAATTTCGAAAAAGATTTTGGGTTCAATTTCATTTCTGGTAAGATGCTGATTTTGTTGCAGCCGAGATGTAACATTCTTAAACCGTATAAATTTAAGATTCTACTGTCAATTCGCTTTAATTCGCAATTAGTAACTGTTAGTCGTTCCAACAATTTTGGGAATGATTTTCCTTTTATCGGATAATCTGACTGATTATCAATGCTCATTCGTTTTTGCAGATTTAAGTTTTTCGAGGTTGAAGCACTAATAATAGGTGTTATAAAATTACCGAAATCATTGCTTTTCATACCACTTTTAACGAAGTTTGTAAACACTCTTAATTGAAGTGGATCAGCCTAAATTGAAAACAAAC
>JAQFZU010000342.1:0-30551 GCA_034696185.1 Henia vesuviana | reverse complement strand
ATTCATTAATATTTCAATTGTTTAAATAACAATTAAAAAAACTCGTAAAATAGTGACAGCTCATTACATGTCCTTAGTATGTGATGACATTGTTATTTTTCAATCTAAATTTAATGCATTTTTTAACAATGCACTAAAAATGATGATGATTATAGGTTTCCTCACTAATCGAAGATATTGTTAAAATAACAATTAAATTGTTTAAAGATGTCACAACAATGAAATTTTGATGAATCCACCCCCACATTATTGTTTTAAATATAAAAGGAAATGAAAGTGGTAAAAGTTGATTTTCTAATTTTTTTTTTTCAAATTGGCATATCTTTTATTGTTGTGATATGTTACTAACTACTAATTTTTTTAAGTGCCTACTTGCAATTGCGCAATAAATTTTGCTTTTTAATTTTTTTGAGTACAAATGGTTTGATTTAATTTTTTACGGGTAAAAGATAAATAGCATTGTTTTTTATTTTTGTTCCATTCCTACTGACTTTTCCATGTATTATACTAATCAATTTTATTTTAATAATTTAATTAATCGTTTCTTTGTGTAATTTAAATTTTTATTGCTATCATATTTGCAAAAATAATTAGATAATTAATATTCTGCTATAAGTTATATTCAAAAACTTTGAATATAAAATTATTTTGTTGAGTTATTTTTATGTATACTTATTTATCATGCATTAAACGAACAATAGTGAAACTTGTCCTCGAAAATATAATTTTTTTTTATAATACAATAAATATTCACATTTGACTAATTACGAAAATTTATATTATTTTATAATAATCAAAGAATTTTTTAATGTAAGTTCAATACAATTTAAACATAATCAATTTACCAACATAATCAATTTGCTGCTTAACAATTGAAGATAATTATTGCAAAAATATTTCTTCCTGTGATTCACATATCTTATCTAGTTACAATATGTTTGCCTTGAAAGAATAGAGTATTCAATTTTTTCAAAACTGATAATCACAATCAAAAGACTTTATTTTTACAAGTCCTTATCTCACACAACTCCCCTCAGTAGAGTTTCGTCGACTTCGACAATTTCATCGCTGGAGAACTGCTTTGCAACTTTAATCTTCTTAAAATGGATGTAAGAAATTATTAGTTAGTAAATTTAAATTAGCAAATGTGATGAATAATTTTTATTTTTCCTTAGTTTCGGCTAATTTTTGCCATCTTCTGTTCGTCGTCGTTTGTGATGTTGGTGTCTGGTGCCGATGGGATCGATTCGGAGATTTGTCCACCTACTGATCCTGATGATCGTATGATTAAAATCAAATAATTAATTAAAATAACTAAATTAAAAATATTTTTTAAAATTTAGAGAAAATTGACCTACCTACTGTACCAGACTCTTATCATGCACTGGTTCAATTACATTCATCGGTACTAAACGGTACAATGAATTTAGAATACGCCAAACGAGAACACGGTTATATTAGTTATGATCATGAAAACGTTAAAACAGTCGTAATTTACGACGAAAAAAGAAAACAGTTAATCTCTGTACCGCTAGAACACAATAAATTAGGTAATGATTTATAACAAAACTAAAAAATATTTAATTTTCTAATTTGTACAAACATTATTCAGGCAGCGAAGCTTGTTTTGTGGTACCATTGACCGATGGAAATGCATGGAACGTGGGAAAAGCGTCTCACAAACGCACTTTGATGACCGCAGCCGATTGGTATCTGAGGTACGCTGCAAATAATAAAGTGAAGGTAATATCAAGTTTGGACTTGGGCAAAGGAACAGAAAATGGTGTGCCAATACAAAGTTACGGAGTTTGCTTACAATGGGCAGAAGAAAAAGCTTCAGTTTACATGATAGTCAACATGGTCCGTGAGAATTGGATAACACTTCATCAGAGTAAAGAATCGATACCATTAAGTGTATCGATCAAAGCTGATATCGACGGAACAATTATAACCGAAACTGCTTTGTTTCATGAATTCGAGAAAGATGAAGTACCGGATGGTATATTTAATGTAAATATTTCAATTTACCGGTTTTTTTAAACCAAACAAAAATAATTGTTGTTGATCTTCCAGATTCCAGACTATGTCGTTTGCCACGATTTGGCGGCTCAAAAAGCCATTCCACAAATTCCGAAAAGTTTTTCATATCAAGCTGAAATTATAACCGCGTCTGAAGATAGACTCACGGATTTTATCGTTTATCAAAATGTAAATTAGTTATTTTCATACTTGTTAATTTTGCATCTTTTAATAATTTTCTTGCACTGTTATACAGTATTTGTTCGACAGTGAAATGAACATCTCCAGACTTGACTACAGACCAATTAAAGACCATGAAGTCATTGATACGAAACACTCACATGCCGAAGGAGTTATTTCCGTTGTTCACGATTTCACATCTGGTAAATAAATAAATAAAATTGTAAATTATTAATAATTGATTTAATATTTTTAGGAGTGTCTTACACCTTTGACGAAACCATTGGAAGCTGTACAATCGGTCCAATTCCACTTGATTCCAACGACGTTAAAGTTTTAAAAGGCGATAAAGTTATTATAACTGATCCCTTGACATTCTTGGGTCTAAACCAGCTCAATTATGTGTTTTACAAAGAAGAAAGACGACGTGGTATCGATGCGGAGCAGTTCAGAGCTTACGATAACAAAACATCTCTTATTCACGAATATTGGTTCTCGTCTGTAAGTTTGCATTATCTGTAAAAGTCAACAAAAGTACAAAATAATTTATTTTGTTCTAAAATTAAGGCTCGGGAAAACATTCAAGAAGCACACATCTGGAACCATCGTCAACCAATGACTCACATTCAATACTACTTTATGGTAGGTGATTTTTTTTTTTTATATAAAAATGAATGTTGAAAAATTTTGTTGCATCATATCACGCGGCGTAATTTTAGATAAGATTTAGGTCACATAACAGAAATCGTTTTATATCATTCGGTGATAGTATAAAAATTGTTTTTTAATTTCACACAGTCATTCACTTTCGTGTCATTACAAATCTAACAAAAAAGTTTTTTTTTTATGTCTTTCACTTTCTGTTATTAATACTTATTTACATGTTCGTTTTTCACTTTGGATGGACATTTAGTTTACAAAAACATTTTTAATTTTTTAAAAACTTAAAAATTAATATTTTAAAACAAGATTTTTTTTTTTTTAAATCTTGAAATTCGATTTTAAGAAATTCAATTTTATGCACACGTTTTGAACCGAAATTCGTTTTGTTTGTTGATCGAATCAAACAAAATTTATCAAATTGAGACTGAATGATTTTTGGCAGTGGGTTTAATTGTAAACTTTTTCCACTTTATGCGCACTCTTTATGCTTATAACAATTAATCAAATTTAGTTTCTAACAATGTTGAATCGATTTGAAATTCAAACCTAAATTAACTTGATCGTGAAACGAATCAACGACGTGCACAAGAGTTTCATCAGTATCGAGTTTAAAGTTCTGTAAACTTAATTCACCATCGCAATGGCAGAATAAATTAGATTTTGTACAAAGGTAAATTGCCAATTACTATACCAAGCAACTATCGACATTTTCACCTTTCACTTTAACACAATTTTTTCTGTTTTTCATTTGACAAAAAAAATTTGTTATTATATTTGGTTTTTATCCAAAAAAATTAAAATAGTCCTGTTTACAATTACGTCACTAAATGGAATTTCGTGAATGTCGCACTGTGTGAGTAAAAATTTCCTCATGTGGAGTAATTCACTTTATTGCCCCTTTGGGGCTGAGCAGAATAGGACAAGCTGCTTTCGGAAGAGAAATGGGAATGGGAATTTGGGGTGTGGATTTGTGTGTAGTTAGGATAGAGAGAAGAAATAGATCAATCCTGAGCTGGTTATTCTCATGATTGTCCATCATTGAAGCTGATAACTTCTATTGACGTATTCCCCTGTGTATCAGGGGTTGGCCGTTGTCATGTAGTGTAAACACCGTCGGATGACTGGATGGAGAAATGTCGATAAGATATGTATTCTTGGGGCAAATTCTCTCGTTTTGTATTCTTTCTCCGCCGGAATTTGATGGCAGTCACCGCGATGGCTACTACGACTAAAAGCACGGCACCTCCACTGCAACCCAAGATGAGATTAAGATGAGCCGCAAAAAAACTAACGGGGTCCTTTGGCGCCAGAGTGCGCATGTTTTGACATCGTCTACTCGTGCTGTTTTGCACATTGCGATGATTTAACGTGTCCATGACATCGAACGTTGCACGACTGCCCGATCGCAGAACATCGCCGATGGCAACGACGCAAACGGTGTACCACACATCCGATATTAAATTGTCGATACGAAAATGACGTTCGTCGGCGCCAACGTGGCTGTTGGCCATCGGCGCATTTGGTTCGTTGGTCAAGTAATGTACCACTTGAAAACCACCAACACCGGCTTCGTTCCGCACTTCCCATCGCACGACTATGGATTTATCGTGCACTTCCAACACATCCAGCGTTGTGATGACGTTACGAGGGCAAAACGACGATACTTGAAGGCCTAAAACCGGCTGATGGCGAAGCGCGGGCGGCGTCCAGCAAACGATGCCGTTCGTTGTATTTTCCGGTAGCAATTTGAGGTGATCTTGAAGCCATTCCCAAAATTCTTGAAATTGGCAATCGCATTGCAACGAGTTACCTGCAAAAATAATAGGAAAAATGATAGTAATAAGAGGATTACCTAGTTAATTATACGCGCGTGGAAATTAGTCATAAGATTTTACTACCGGCAATAAAAAGTGCAGTTATATGGCCTTCAATGAAAGTGAGCGCACCAACGCCTAAGTTAGTTAGTTTGTTGTTGCTTAAATCGAGCTCCGTTAATTTGCTGAGGTTTCTGAACGCATTATCGGCGACCCAGTTGATGGCGTTATCGTTGAGCGCGAGTCGTTCCAAACTGGACAAAGTTTCGAATGTTGTCGCCTCGATTTTCGTCAAACGATTAAAAGATAGGTCGAGAGTTTCGAGCAGTGTCTGGTCCGTCGGGAAATCGGCCAATTCGTGAATATAATTCCGCATTAATTTGAGCGAGGTGAGCGCAATCAAACCGTGCAACCGTTCTTGAGGCAACAATTCTAGTTCGTTGTCGCTCAAATCGAGGATTTGCAAATGCACAAGTGTCTTGAATGCTCCGGGCGACACTTTGGAGATGCGACTATGATGTAGTATCAAATGGTGCAGATTGGTGAAATCGGAAAAATCGTGCGACGTAATAATGCTCAGATTTGTGTGAGTGATTTCGAGTCTTTCGATGTTGGAAAATCCCAGTTTCTCGTTGAGGTCTTCGCGCACTTTCACTACGGGATTTCGATTGAAAATGAGCATTTGAATGGCGGGCAAATGAGCGTTGTAAATGCTGTTTGGGATGAAATGGAATTTATTGTTGTTCAATCGCAAGTCTTGTAGCGAATGTAAGTCTTTGAACATTCCAAAGGGTAGATTTCGCAATTGGTTGTTGGATAAATCCATCACTTTGAGCACAGTGAGGTTGTTGAGAGCGCTGCTTTCTATCGACCGAATGCGGTTGCCCGATAAGTTTAGGCGGCGCAAGTTTACGTGCTCGCTCAGCGAATATTCACCGAACTCCGAGATAGCGTTTCCGGCCAATGATAGAACTTCGAGGTTGGATACTTTACTCAGAGCTTCGACCGGCACTCGATTCAATTTATTGTGGTCCAAGTGCAGCTGGCGCAGAAAGTGGAGCGGAGCGAAAGTGTTGGGTTCGAGCTCGACAATGTTGTTGCCAGCCATGTGCAATTCCTCCAGTTCCCGAAGACCCTCGAACAGCTGCTCGGGTACAGTGGCCAGTTCCACTTCATCCAACTCCAACTTGACAAGATTAATGAGTGAGATAAAGCTCATAGGTGCGATTTGCGACAGGTTATTCTGTGTGAGAATGAGAGTTTTGAGCGGAGGTACGTTGAGAAAATCCAAATGCGCAGTATTGAGCTGGTTATTCCTCAAATTGAGCATGCTTAGAGACTGCATAGAACGAAAAGTATCTTTTTCTATTTCTTCCGTCATACAGTTTTCGAGTACCAACTCTTCCAAATTAGTGGTACCTTCGAACATGTAAGTCCTCAGAGCAAATATTTGGTTGCTGGTCAGATCGAGCTTGCGCAAACTCGGAAGTCGTTGCAGTGATTGCGGTTCGATGTCCATGATCATGTTGTTGGACAAATAAAGTTCTTCTAAGCCGTATGCACCTCTGAAAGTTGATTTCCCCAAATGATTCAAATTGTTGCTGTCCAAATTGAGGTACCGTAGACGGAGCATGTTGTCAAAAGTACCGTCTTCGATCGTGGAAATTTCGTTGTGATCAAAATATAGTTTTTGCACAAAAGCTAAATCGACGAAGACCTCTTTCCTCACTTTGGTCTGTTTGTTGTGGTTGAGCCAGAGGATCTCCAATTTAGTGAGTCCTCTGAAACTCGAGTTGTGCAACGTATGTATTTGGTTGTTGTCCAATTGGAGGGACTGCAGACTCGACGGGTATCGACTGAGAATGTCGCCAATTTCCACGATGTTGTTGCCGTGCAAGTTGAGATATTGCAAATTGGCAAGACTTTGTAGCGACTCCTCTTCGATTATCTCGACACGATTGTTCTGCAGATGAAGTTCCTGTAAACTGGGGAGGGAATAAAATGCGCCTTTTCGGATACGTCGAATGAGATTGTTCTGCAAGCGCAAGTCCCTCAGTTCCACCAATTCTTGAAACGTCCCTGGCAGAATGTCTGCAATCTTGTTATGGTCGACCGAAAGGGAGCGTAGTTCGCGGTTGTACTTGAATAAACTCGAGGGGATTTCCGCGATCCGATTGAAGGAGAGTTGCAATTGAAAAAGGCGAACGAGCCCGTGAAAAGCTCCGTTTTCGATAAACTGGAGCGCATTGTTTTGCAAATAGAGTACGGCCAACTGGGACACGTTGACGAATGTCTGGTTGGTAATCTGCAAGATGTTGTTGTTGGATAAGAAAACCTCTTTCAGGTTGGGAAGGTTGGAGAAAACGCCGTTGTCGGTGCCGTGCAGATGATTGAAGGTAAGGTCGACCGTTCTCAGTTTCTTATTGGCAGCAAAGGCACGCGGGGTGATACTGAGAACGTTGTTGTGACTCAGATCGAGCGTTTCCAAGTCGAGCAAGTGCACGAAAACGGTGCTATCGATGTGCTGAATGTGGTTCATGTAAAGCGAAAGCATGTTAAGATGTGGCATCGTGATGAAACTGGCTTCGTTCAAGCCGCAAATCTCATTCGAACTCAAGTCGAGTCTCTCTAATGCTGTCAGCCGAGTGAATCCATCGTCCGGAATGGTGGATATCAAATTCCACACCAAACGAAGCGTTGCCAATTTCCGGAGACGGCGCAATGCCTTCAAAGGCACTCCATCCAGCTTGTTGTTGACGAGCACCAGCTCGACCAAAGTATTCTCGAGTCCCGCAAACGCATACTCGGGCAGAAAAGAGATCTCGTTGCTCTGTAGATTCAAACTGGACAAACGAACTTCGTAAAACACATAGTCGGCCAGTTCTTTGATCTGGTTCGAATCCAAGTCTAGCACGCGCAGATTTTTGAGTCCTTTGAGGGCGGCCGACGGCACTTCTGTCAATTGACTATTGACGACGGACAAGCTCTCGAGTTTGTTCTCGAGGCCTTTAAATGCCTCTTCGTCGATGGATATGAGGTGCGAATACGAAATTTGCAAGTTAAAAATGGTCACGTTTTCGAATAAAGAAGCGGGCAGATGCGTCACGTTTTCCTCCAGATGGTAGATGCTCAATGATTTGATAGGAGTAGAAATGAGTGAAAGAATGGCGTTCAATCGATGTAATGTCGTCCCGGGACATTCGACAAACAAGCCTTCTTCCAGGTAGTAACAAGGACACCACGGGTTATCTTCCCACGATGGACACCCGTTGTGAGTGGAGTCGTTGCCGCGAACTGGTGCCATCAAGAAGGCCGTGATAAGAGCGACGAGTGTGGCACACGGCACGATTGTCCTCGTCGCTGCTTCATTGGACATTGTGCGCAACCTCACCTGCAACGACAAATTTCAGAATTCATTGTAAAAATATTTAATGTTAAATATAAACCTTTGAAAAAAAAATCAATGTATATCAGTAGAAATATTTTAATAAAGCTATTGCAATAATTTATCTAAAATAAATTCAATTTAGGTAGATTTTTTTTAATTTAAAAAAAATATAAAAACATAAAATAGTAAAACGAAAAAAAAAACTTGAGCCGAGTATTGATTTTTCCAGTTATGGCTAATTTAAGTCTTTCATCTTAGTTTATATCTACACTTGAAATTTTTGACTCGAGCACAGAAACAATCAAATGAGAAAGAAAAATTTATTAAAAATTAGACTCGATTCAAACGAACCCCATTTTATATTCGTAACTGCTTTTTTACTCTCATTCTTCATTATAATAACAAATAATAGAAATAGCGATTTGAAAAATTACTGGAAATAGACGTAACATGTGAAAAGTGTATTGTCGTAACGATTTCGAGAAGTAAATGAATTCCGTATAAAATTCGCAATTTCCTGCCGCATTGTGAACGTTACGTTTAAAAAGATAACTGCTTCTTCCTTTAAAAATTTTACTGCAAACGAGCCGTTAGGTCATCTTTCTCATTTCTTTGGCAACTCCCGAGAAACTAGAAAGAAAAAATAATAATAGCAGTGGCAAGAGAGAGCGAGAGAAAGTAAAATTACATTTTCCTTAGGTCGTAAAAAGAGATCAGTGTTTTGCTGTACACAAGGAATAGTCGAAGAGAAGCAAAAGAGGGAACGTTATCTTTATTATTTGCCGAAATAGGGCATTAACTGAAGGGGAAATATGGAGAAGATCGAATTAAGAATGGCCGACCTCGAACAGACGAAATGAACGGATCCCTGCAAACCAACAACTCGTTGGAGTCTCGTGGGTGCTCGAAAAAGATGAAAATCCCACAAGAAATCTTGAGTAATACTAATTAGATTACTAACAACACAAGACGATTTCTCTTCGCTAAAGTTTCTTATTTTTCCTTTTCTCAAAAAAGGAAGAGCAAAAAAAAATACATTTATCACTTAAATGTCTTGGGAATTGATTGAAAAATTGCGCGCGAAGTTCTCTATGGAGAGAGATTTTTGTGAGAATCAGTCGTGCTCTAAATGGCTTTAAAATCAATGCTACCAAATTATAATTACGAATTGTATTATGAATTTTAAAAAATATTTTGAAAAAAAAAAAACGATATTAATATCGAATCAGTCAAAAGGGATTTAAAATTGACAACATTTTTATTTTGCAAATAAAAATTTTCTAATCATGACTTTAATACTCGTAAGTAAACACGAAGAGAAGAAAAAGATGGGAAAGAAATGTTCACAAATTTTGAATGGTTGCCCATAATGCAAAAGAAATAGTAGTTTCATTCCTCTAATCTCGAGATTACTTCACTGAAGCAATGAGAATCATGCGCGAAGAAAAACGAGTCTTTTTCAACGAGATTTTTCTTTTCTTTTTTTTGCGAGTGAAATTCCTTTCGCTACCACTGAAAATACTTTAAGAAACATTCAATCGATACGGGATTAGACAAATAAAATGGAATTCAGCTACTGGTTAATATTTCTTATTTACAAAATTCATGTTATTTCATTCCATTTAATTATCTAATTACCAAGATTGCAGATTTGTTTTCTGTAAATTGTAATTAAATAAAAAGATTTTATAAATAATCCAATTTCCAGAAGTTTAATTTCTTATAATTCTATTTATTGGAGTAATGACAATTTCTTAGATTAGTTGTAGGCTCCTCGAGGCTACTAAAAATGTTATTTCAGTTACTCGGTATTAAGAGACTTATTGACCTTTAAAACAAAGGTGCTAAAGTTGTTTATGACTTATTTCGTTTTATTATGGACTCAACAAGAAATAAGAATTGTTTTAAAATTTAAACCAATAATTTAATTTCTGGTTACCGAACAAGCTGAAATAAAAGTAAAAGCATAATTACTTTGTTATGGTGTTTTTATTGCAGAATCAATTCGATAATTTATGTTTGTTTTTATCACACAAGAAATTTATATTGTGAATTCGTGTGAATGGAGAATGTTTAGTGACTCAAATGATTACATTTCCCCTGGCATTAAAAGGGGAAAAAAGAGTAATAAAAA
Organism: Henia vesuviana; assembly: GCA_034696185.1. NCBI lineage: Eukaryota > Metazoa > Arthropoda > Chilopoda > Geophilomorpha > Dignathodontidae > Henia > Henia vesuviana. The sequence continues at coordinate 20,353 of JAQFZU010000342.1, read as the reverse complement.
AAATAGTAGGTTCTGTTGCAGGTAGTGAGAAAAGATAAGAAAGAACGAGGAAAGAGATGCATGGGTATAAGAAATGACAGTTGAGGATAACTGTTTGCCTCTGATAACCTCGATTCGGGTCTGGGGCAGAAATGCGTGGCCTGCACATACAATTGGAGGCCTCTGGCCAAGAAAGCTGGTCATTTAATGAAGTGGATCCAACAAACCAGACAGTATACCGAGAGAGGAAAGAGATGAGGAGGTAGTCATAAAAACGCAGGTTGAAAGCATTTCTTTCGCACTCTTTAAGATCACATTTTTTGGTCGAGTTCCAAGTTTGAAAGATGACAATTTAAGCATAAACTAGGCAAAGCTAATTTGATCGACTTCCTACTAAATCTCGTGTCACCAAACGGGCAGTCATAATCTGTCAAAAATTGCTGGCAAACTAAATCCACTCAAACTTGTTCTAATAGATAAAGTATTAAATTCTGTCTTCATTTATTTTATTTTCTTCTTTTTTAATAAATTTAAAAAAAAATTATTTTTTTTAATTTAAAATCTTCAAGAAAAAGAATATTTTTTTCATTGTTTTCTTTTTCCGCTGTGGGTTGGAATTTGCTACCAATGATTCTGTTTTCTATGAAGTAAAAATGGAAAAAGAAAGAAAAGATTGGCAGGAAAGCAAGAAAGGATAAACAAAATGGCAGTGAACTCGAAGAACTAAGAATTGTGGCATTTTCAATGCTATTAGAAAGCATTCTTTAATCAATTTTTTTTTTTTTTACTTGTTTTGATAATAGAAAAATAAGGTGCTTTTTAGTCTCTCCTTAACAATGGCTTCAATTATGTTTTTCTTTCTTTCTCCATTGCAAAATTGACGTGGGTTTTATGGGTCTTCGTTTCTCTTATCGATTAGAAATAAAAGCGGCTCATCGTCCCTCACCACCGTCACTTGGCGTTTTCTCAAACCGAAACTGGTTATCATAAAGCAGTATAAGTGAAAGAGCCAACTATAAAAAATATTCAATTTTTTTTTTTTGGACTAAGAACTTTGAAACTATTTCATTATAAAGAATTGTATATTTAGTAAGAAGATTTAATAAGAGAATAAATTGAGAATAAGAAGAAATTTAAAAAAATTTATTTATTTAAGAAAATTTTATGATTTAAAAATACAAAGTTTCATCAAGTTTTAGCTGGAAGTATGAGCAGAAAAAGTTATTGCTCAAACGTTTCACAAAGATTTTTTTTTTTTATTCAATGTTAAATTAAACGTTTCTTTTCCTCTTGGGAAAAACAATAAATTTGCATGAATAAATTAATACTCTCTAGAATAAAAGGTTGAGGTTTCAACACCTTGAAAAGCACGCAAATGACTGAGTGCATTTTATTTCTCTTTAATTTTCTTCACAGAATGATTTACAAGATGAAAAGCGGTGTAAATTTATGGCAAACATTTTGTGAATTCTCAAGTTCAGAGAGGTTGGGATAAAAGTGTTAAATGCAGGACTATTTTAGAAGAGAGCGAAAAGAAAATCGATTTAAGTGAACTTCATCATTTCTCATTACTAAATCTCTGGGCGCATTATATTTTGAGAAAAGTAATAAACAGCTTGGATTCTTTAGCTATTCTTTATTTATATTTAAAAAGTAAAGAGAAATTTCACTAAAATAAATACGTCTAAAAATAGAAAAACGAATTGTTAAAATATATAAATAAATGACTGAAGAATAAAAATATTCATTTCGTATAAAGTAAATGACAATTAAAAATATGGAATTTTGTTGTTTTGTATTACTTTTTCACTTAACAAAACAAATCTTTGTAATTTATTAAACTGCTAATTAAAGATCTCCAGTTGTGGTTAAAAAACACTAATACTTGATGAAGAAGTGGAATTAATTTTTTTTTAATTCTTGCTTAGTTGACTCAATCTTAAAATTCCTTCTTTTCAAACCATGCATTGGAATGGAAAGAATTTTACCTATTATTTGTAAGTGGCTACTGGTTTGATCTCTACACGTGGCTGAAATTCTGCATTTAATTTTAATTAATCGAACGAAAAACTAATTTCCATACTTGTCATGTGAAAACTTATTGCATTTACAAGAACTGTTTGAAGAAGCTTAGTAATTTATAATCTCATTGCTTCTAGTTTTAGTTGGAAAATATTTTATAAGCGGACGATTTATGACAGTTGTAAAACATTATTTGCCAACCCGAGTCATAAACACGAGAAATTTAAGAGTGAATAATGTTTTAGATTAGTCAAAGATGATTTTTATACCGCTAAAAAATGAAGTCATAAAATAAGTAAAATATCAGTTTTTATTCAACGACTATGAATTACCATTGACTATAAAATAGTAAACAAGTTTAAAACAAGATCAATTTGACCAGTTGTCATGTTCAAACAGTTAAATTAGTCTGGTTTAGGTCACCAAGGTCTGTTTGTTGAATAATAAATCTCATCTCATTTCCATATTTAAAGACAAGATTCGTTGTGTGTACATTTTTAACACAATTGTAAACAAATTTATTTGCAAACTCATCGGCTCGGAAATGAAACCCGTCGTCGAGATTAAGGAATGGTCAGACTTAATACTGACCTTTATAGACCTTCAATTGCATTAGAATACTTAATTACTGTATACACTCATGCGTTGCGAGATAATGACAAAAATTCAATTAATTCAAGCATAAATTCCTCTTAGGTTAATGAATACTCGCACAGTGAAAACAATTATAGTTTTAGACAATTTTAAAAATTAAAACTTAGAATTAATCTAAGATACTTTGTTGGCTTTGCTTGGATTAAATTTCGGGTCCGATCAATAAAATTTATCTCGTTTTATCTTTTTTAACCAATTTAGGGATTTAAAAAATTAAAGGTATTAACATTTGACATTGGAATCGAATAACCCAGATTTTAAATTAGATTATCTAAATCCTCACACGAATGTTATTAAAAATTAGTAAATTGTTGTTGAGGCCAAATATGAATTTTATTATTTAAACTTCGCAGTTATTGATTAATTTAATCAAATAAAATACAATTAAATTTTATTGATATAACCAAAGCAAATTTGATGAATAATAAATTTGTTTGTTTATAATTTTTTCAAATACAATATTAATTAAAATGATTAAATTCAATGTAATTAATTAATTCTCGGGCGCATATCGAATCCAATTAATGTTAAATTGGATTTAGTTATTATTCTTTTGATATTAGATGGATGTTGAATGAGTTGATGATTCAGAAAATTTCATTTTAAATCGATTAAGAAAAGAGTTTTAAAAACTTAAGCCACTTAGTTTGTGGCATTCAATGTGAATTAAGCTGTTTTTTGGTTTTATCTCGTCTATAATTCATTACTTACAACCTTGTTGAGAAAAGCTTTTTATCTTTTTCTGTCTTTTTTTTTTTTTTTGTCAAAACTCTAAATATTTCATGCAGCAACTTAAAGCTTGTTAAGGCAATGAAAAGTAAGAATTACAAATGAGTACCTAATTTAATTGAATGTGAAATTGCAAATTTTTATTCTTAAAGTTACAGCTATTTTTTTATTAATAACTATTAAAGATGAATGTTTAGTTTCATTAATTTTTATAAAACAAAATATAATTACCGCAATAAAATTGTCATTAAAGTGAATAGTAAACCGTTACTTAATAAAAAGACAGGAAAAGAGTCGTAAAAGGCATTTAAGAAAATATTTTTTTTCAACTTTGATAAGTAAAACTTAAGGTGAAAACCGTAGTTATTCAAGAACATCCTTGAAAGCAACGCCACTTCACATCATCAAATATTGAAACGACACGTACTCAAAGAAGTGTTGGTTGGCCTAGAGACGATGACGTGAAGTGAGTGCTGCAACTCGGTGCAAAGGAAATGCAATTACTTTCCTAATTTGTAGCATTTCTTTTAACTCGAAAGCAAACACACACGGATGGAAGAAAGTATCGAAATTGAATTGGTGGAACCCAACTTTCCTCATCAAAACCCATTTCGTACTTTTCCAAGAAAATCCTTTTAAACAAAAAATTCCTCTGAAAAAATGTGAATTTTCTTTCAATGTTAATTTAAATAAGCCCAATAGTAATATCGATTCAGAATATAAGATGTAATCGACAGTATTGCTTTAAGAACGCGAGCCCTTGATGGCAGCAATTAGTCAGTCGACGTTGAAAAATGGTGAGGCAGTTGGTAAAAGGATCGAGGCTGAGTCGCCAAAGTGAGAGAAAAAAGGGTTACATTAGATGACCCCGCCTTTCAGTAATGATGATTAAGTCTGGAAAAAGGCGAGCCGAACTCAGCATTCGGGTCCCACGAATGACACTTTGATTTATCGCGATACAAAACCAATTGCTTTTACAGCGAATTGACCACAGTATCTTGTGAATGGAAACGACGTTCTCCCAAAGACTCGTTTTCAAATATTTCTCCAGTTACGCGTGACATTCAATTGGGTAAACGAGCAAGTCCACACATCTCAGGCGCCTCATCAATCTTGATAAATGCTACTTGATCTGTCTTGTTTCTATTTTCATTTAACCATTAATTATTTTGACATATAATTGTAAGAGGTTAATTGTCTTATAAAATTAAGGGGGGGGGGGAATTATTAGTGAATAAAACCGTTATTTTATTTATAATAAATTTAAAGATTGGGTTAACTAAAGACAAATGGACACTTTCAATCCTTTTGTTTAGCATTTTAAGTAAATTAAAACAATTATTTCGAACAATGCAAATTTATTCAAGATTTAATTATTAAATCTGACATTCATCAAGAATCAAAGGAAATGAATTTTCTTGTGCCGAATAAAATCTCAGATATTCACAACCCATTCCGCACTTACGATAAAATTTAACTTAGACTTTTCATATCCTCAAGAGCTGCGGTTAGTAAGGAACAAGTTGCATTTACTACTTGGTTTAGTGACTGAAGCTCTATTTGCATTCGATGGAAATAAACAAAATTGAAAAGTCGAATGCAACCTCGAGTAAACATTTAGAATACTCGAAAGCAGAAAATATTGATTGAGTTTCGAATGACCAGATTGGGAGTTGCTTCTCTGGTCTCTTGCCTTTTCTTTCTGCTCGCAGACCAGATGAAATCGTTGATAACGACTAGGGTTCGTTGGGTAAATTTTCCTTAGCTTCGTTCACTAAGATGGCAGATATCGGCCAGATTTGCTGTTATCGGAAGAAATCCAGAGTCCTCGCTCACAACATACATCAAGCGCTGGAAAATGTCAGTTCGGACATTACTAACAGGACTAAAGCTCGAGGAAACTACTTCTTTACTCGCCAAATGGTCAAACTTGAGTCAGGTAGAGATGCGTTTGCTGCCAAATTCTCCACAACACCTTGCAATACAAGTATCAATACACTGGGGAACGACATATTATTCTGCAGAGTTCCTTTTCCACCTTTCAAACTACGTAATAGAGAAGTTGCAGACTTAAAAAGCGAAATGCAAATTTGCACAACTCACTGATGCTCGAATAACTTTTTAAAAAATATTTTAACAAAAAAATCCCAACACATTAACCGACGAATTGTCGACACGTGAGGTGGAAAACAATTCCATTGTGAGATTGGAAAATCTCGTTGCGTTAATTGCTTTTATTTCAGAGAACTACAAGCAAATGAATAAGTTAAGAAACAAAAAAATGAATTGTCGAAAAGTAAATAAAAAAATTTAATAAAAAGGAAAAATATTAAATTTTTGTTTTGATTTTTGGTTTTATTTTTTTATTGAAACTTGCAACTGTGTATTTTGAAAACTCGAAAGAAATTAATCTTTTCGAGAACCATAGCGAAAAGATACGAGTGTGAAAAAACGACACCGCAAACATCTGGTTTCAAATCTTATTGCTCAGAAGCAAACACTAAAGAAATGTTGAGATCTTTTTCTCCATCAGGTGAAACAGTATTAAAAAAATAGAGCTCAATTCGGTTGAGTGATTACAACTAAAAGTATTTTCTTTTCTAAGAAGCAGAAAAAGCAGTGAGTATTAGATACACCATTAAACAGCAAAATGACTGGAATTAGACATGAATAATATAAACCAATACAAATCCTATACTAATAATTTTTCCAACCGATTTAACAAATCAAAAATTCAGAAAAATAAAAATGTATAGCGAATATGCACATGACCGATGGATGTGCATCGATTCGATCGCACAAGAAAAATGTCAAATGCAATCATTTAAGCATTAGTGCTTTAAACTGTCGAATGGACAAGGTTGCACCATTTGGATTTAGACTTTTTAAAAAATAAAAAATGTATAATATTTTGAAGGAAGTGATATGAAGGGCAGAGGTGATTTTGAATTTGAAATTATTATGCCGTTACACGAGTGAGAGTGAAATTTTTGATAGTTAAGTCGCTAACCTCAATTGGTGTCCAGTGACACAGTCGCAGGACAATGACCATCTTTATTCCCTTTTATGCGTGTGTTTATTCTAATCAAGTAGAACAATCTTCGCACGCAAGACTCCGCTATAAATCCTCGTTAACTCTCTCGCTGAATAATTAAAGCAACTTGGTTAATGCACAGCTGTTGGCAGAGATTAAAGCGCTCCCTTCTCTGCCAGACGACCTACCGCGTTGCCGAGAGCACGTCATTAAGTTGACGGGCCCTATCGACCAAACCTAAAACCTACAACGGGAGATACACTTTCTTGCTTTACAACACGTCTTTTCTCATCATTTTTAACTCGTCCTAACTTTGGGAGTGCGACTTTATGCTATAAATCATTTTTTTTTTAAATTTTAAATTTTAGTTTTTATTGCAATTGCGCTTTTTTCTATCTGAATAATATTTGCTCAGCTATGTTTTAATAACATTAGAAGGGTAAATATAAGTATAGATCTGAATTTGACCGTAAAATTTTTATGTAAATTTAAATTAGTAATTAGTAATGAATTTTTAACTCGATTTGAAGTTTCCACCGATATTAAAGTCGCGAAAGGAACAACTCATTTAGTCTTTTATCAATTAATTATTAATGAAAGTTGTTTTATCTGTCAAAAAAACTCGCTTCATTTCCATTCTCGAAACCAACAACAAGAATAATTAATAAAACTAAGAAGCCACGAACCTCATCTCGAAGCAAAACCACATTCGTTTCCGATTGTTTCAAAGGGTTTAATCTCGAGATTTCTTCTCTCAACGTAAGAAAATAATGCGGCAAGGAGTGGAACTACCTTAATTTCCCCAAAGGCACGGCAAAACCTCTTTGAAGTGGAAGGTTAAAAGAAGAAAAAAGTGTATAGAGGGTAGAAAAGAGAGAGTAAAAGATTATCAAGCATTGAGTACACCGACTTTGCACAGTGCACTGCATGAAAGCAAAACAGTTGGCATTTTCAATGCAATGAGAAAAAGAGGGCGTTGAACGATGTTTCCATTTGGAGGATCCCTGAGCCTCGTTTTCTTGCCTTTACAATGCAAACTGGCAGATCACAAGGATGTATAATCCCAGCGAGAAATCTTCTTTGAATAATGCGAATGTCAAACCAATGATTTACATGGAATTTACTCCTCCTTCGAGTAATTATGTGTGCGCAGTTGCTTATCCTCGCACGAGGCAAGGAAAGTTATCAAACTCCAACCTCTTTATTGCGTAACGCCTGTCAACAACAATTACTCGAAGTAATTAATTGACTTTCTATTCAACTTTCTAAAATGATTTTTCCCGTTCAATGGATCTTAGTGTTATTCGGGAGCTTCGATTTAATTCATTGAATTTGGCGAAAGCTCCGTTGGGGTTTACATTGAGTGAATTAATTATGATATAAACCAAGTAATTGGTGATAAAAGAAATATTCTATTTGGTATTAAGTAATATAATTTCGAAGGTTGTTGATGTGATTTTGGTGAAATTCAGTAGTTTTTTTTGGAATTTTAAGTTTTTTTTTTTTTTTTGAGGCAATCTGGATCCAGTTCTCGTTCCTTGTTCTAATGAAATATTTTTAATTTAGTATTTATAAATGTTTAAAATATATTTTTTTAAAGTTTAATATTTTTTTGCATTGCTCCAAAAGGATTTGGAAAGTAGTTGAAAATGATAAAATCAATTTTTTATTCATTTTTTTTTTCATTAACTTTTTATTACACAATTTTTCTTCTTGATGTTGTTATTTAACCTATTCTCCCCCAGCCATCAAAACTTAAAACCACAAAAAAAAAATTATAAAAATAATTCGTCGAAATAAAAATGTGAAAAATTTAATTACACGTTGCAACGACCAACTTCAATTCGCAATTCCCAAAAGGACAAAAGTTTGCATCATTTTGAGACCTTAAGCATCACCCATCCCATCCTTGAACAAACATTTCCAAATGCAAAACTGTCAATTACCACAATCCCTCATTCCCTTCACAATGGCCGACATTTTAATTAAAATTGGTAACGCGTAAAACGAATTTTCATTCACTGTCGGCTTTAAATTCCTATTGCAAATAGTAGTCTTTTCCTCCTTGATTTATTGGCAAAACGAATGCTGAATACCGTAATATACAGCTTAAACGAAGGCCATTCAAGCACCCTTTTCTCCCATTTGGATATTACACAAAGGATTCGGTGGGTGGCAAAATTCCTCACTTAGACGAGATTTCACTAATTAAAAACTGTTGCGGCCATCCCTTCCCTTTCATCATTTTTTATTACCATGAATATTTCATCTTTTTTTCATGTCCGTCCAAACGAAATAAAAAATTGCACCGTAATTAGTAAATCTGTAGTCTCTCAACAACGCTCCGAATGAAGCCAAGTTCGGAGCAAGAAAATTAGTTTGAAGAACCTCTCGATCGATTGTCTTCCTTGCTCGGTGTAAAACCGCATCTTCTATTCTTCCTATACCACCCCTGTTTATCCTTAAACAAGGCATTGGTAATGATGTTAGAAATTCCAAAATCTACTTAAGTCGCTCGACCAATTGGAGTGTCCTTTCACAGGACAGCGACGGCAACGATAAGAGCGCAATTCTCATTTAAGTTGTTCTACTTAAGGCGATCCACAGGGTTTTGTGAGCATTGCGGGGGCTAAAATAGATCGGGGAACAAGTACAATACACTGTCATTAATTGAATGAAACCATTTCTGCATGATGAAATCATTTAAATTACTTGGGATTCAATCATCTCGCCCGAAAGGGTTTCAAATGAGGTGTTCTTAAAAAGTATTTTAAAAGCACTGGATTAATCTCATTACTCCAGTATTTTACCTTCATCCATTCATTAAGTAAATTTAAAATTGTTTAATGAGATTAGACTTTCTAATTTCTAGTTTCAACTTGAAATTTTTTTTTTTTTTGGTTTAATTAATTTATATTAAATATTGTACTTTTTTTCTTGAAAATATGGCCATAAAATAAAGCTTTAAATATTTAAAGATGCGTATCACATAATGTGAATACAGAAAAAGCTAATGTGTGTACTTTTGCAAAGCTGGCTGTTTTCGAATTCAAACTTATTGATTTAAATATAATGGATGATGGCGAGTAGTGTTTGGTAGGAGCAAGAGAAAGGGCTCAAGTGCTAGTGAGATGCACGAATGTGGGGAAAACATATTGGAAAATAAATTCCATAGAATGGCATAGCCATCGTATCGCCCACACAGTGTCATTTATCAATGCGTTATACCACCTATGTGAGAAATATTTTCATCCAGGCATGCGTGGAATGAATCGCAGATAGATACGATCAATCAAGAAATGAGAAGTGCATTTCTCATTGCATTAGTTTGCGTATTGTATACTTTTCTAATGGGTATTCACATTACATGAAATGCTCTCATCTTTATTCGATTCATCATCGAAAAATAATTTCATTTTGAGCCTAATAAATGATAAATAATGTTATATTAATTAATATTATGATAAATATGTGTAAAGTCATTTCACTTTTCTTGTCAGTGATTAATGAACTAAAGTGAAAAAGGAAAAAAAATTAACTTCGACTTTATTACTTTTTTCTTAAGGGTTTTAGAGTAATCAATCTACTTTTAACTCATGTCACTGATTGTTATTTCTTGTATTTAATTATAACGGATGTTGTAATGCAATATATATATTTTGCCCAGTCACAAAGCTCCTCGAAATAATTTTCAATATTACTAAGCGCAAATGTTGTTACTAGTAACGGAAGAGCGAGGCTTACTTAAAGGATCCCTTGAACGAGCCTTGCATTTCCACTTAAGATTTGAGCGCCAACTGGGTTGGAAACAATTTTCACATTTTCATTACGCAAAATGCTGTAGTGAATTCAGCGAATTGGAATAAAAATGGCTTTAATAAACAAAACCATCATTTTTAAAAAATATATTTCACGTTTGGGTGGTGGCAAGAAATATTAGGGGCTTGACAAAAATGAAGAGGATTTTTGCTACCAGATAACCCTAGAGACACACACACTCATACACAACACCTGACTTAGTACCGCAATAAAAGCGCGAAGAAAATCTAGCAACTTAAGCGGCTTATCTCGAAACGATTGCTTATCGCTACTTATTTTCTTTCAACTCTTTAAAGTTGATCAAGATTTTGCCCGACTTCTTACACATCCCTTGAGAAATGAATGTCGCATTGTTCAAGCAGAAAAGGTCTTTCGTTTCTCAGGTCATTGAATCGATGCAAAAATGAGGGTATGCGCAACTCACTCATTGGCAACTACACGAGAACGTCTTCTTTTGACGGTACCTTCCACTCCATTGAGTTCAAATGTTACGGCGCTTGAAACACGACGAGACCATTTCAAAATGGAATAAGCCCCAAACAAATGCAAGTTGCTGAAATGTTTATGGAGTCTTCACCGAGACGAATCCGTGAACTGAACGAGGGCAGTGAGCTCATCTCGTTCACTACATTCATCTTGATGCCAACATTCGGATGGCGACTCGAGCCAAGATTTGTGTGTCCACTCTTCTACCATCTTTTTGTTCCAATTTTTTTTTCTCAAACTCTTTGATATTTTTCTGCTTAACTAGGCAGGGTATAATGTAAAAATAAAAAGGGAAATTATAGTACGTTGAACTCAGTCGTCGACCCTATTGTGATAGTGGCACAAAATCCTCTTATTAAGCGCACAATGAACATGTTAATGAGAGGACCAAATCATGTTTTGGGCGTCATCAAACCCGACTTAATTCAAAAGATTTTTACGTCGAGTGCAAACTGAAACCCGAGGAAGTGCACTGATAGGCCTTTCCCAATGTTCTTCTTCCATTTATCGCTGCCATGAAGGCGGGAGGCAAAAGCTTAAACCGATGAACTCAAGCCCCATTGACTTAATGAATGAAATTTGATGCTTTAAAAGAAGGGTCTAATACGAGAAATCACTTTTCCATCAAACTTTCGGTTTTAAAAAAAAAAATTATTAAAAATGTAAGTCAATTTTTTTTAATTTTTAATTTTTTGATCTTTTACTTTTTTAATGAGCACCGTTTAGCTGAAAATGATAAAAAATATTTTATTGGTCTTAAGAAAAATCCATTTACCGATGTTGTTTGTTCAATTGATTTCACGAGTGGATTTGAGTTTCAAAGAAAAAGGAAATAAATTGATGTCAACGGAAAACGGTTTTACGTGACAAAATGAATTAAGTTTGTCTTTTTTTCTATTTTTTAATTTTTTTTAAGCTTTAAAAGCGATTCGTTTTGTCTTTTCTAAATTTTTTAACAATTCTAACTTGCAAACACTTTCCAGTTCTATTTATTCATTCTACTTGTTTATTCTTATGTAACAGATATTGAAATTGAATAAAAGCTATTTATGTTGGCATAGAATTTTAGAATTACATTCGCTGGGTATTTGTTCTATCGTTGTATAAGAAAATAATCCTATTTTTATGATTTTGATACGTTATATTAATCCCTTCTAACATTCCCACCTAAGTTATTTTATATAACCTATTTGAGGCTTATTTTCGCAAACCCAGCTTAGTTTATTACCATAAAGCGATTTTAAAAGACGAAAAGGAATGACTGAAAGGTTCAACTTTTCATTGATTTGTTCTTTATATTTCAATTCCTTTATTTAAGTCTCAGTTTTTATTTTTACATTAAGTTTTATTGTTTTCTATTGGTCACTCGTGTATCAACAACCGTAGGCCACATTTCTTCAATAAAGGATGAATAATATGATAAAAATATAAAATAGATAAAATGACTCGAAGAGCTAAATGAAAAATATTTTCTCTTGCCTCATTTTCTATTGAAACTCGGGTTGTCTCAAGGGTTAATCTAGTGACTTAGTAGGTTGAGAGCGAATCGCTGGTCACTGCGAGGTCAATGCCCGTCTCCTTTCCCCAATGTCCATTTCATCTCATTTCATCCTTTCAATCTTAAGTAGCATTTTAAAGCTGGCAAATCCTTTCTCATCAAGTAAGCCAAGTGGTGTTGTTAGTATCGTAAACTTGTCTTTTCGCAAACACGGCCATAGATCAAATGATGTTTTGAGAAAGAAAAGAAAAAATGGAATAAAATTGGCTAAAGAGTGGAAAATTCAATTAGGAGTTTTGGGATGTTGAGACCGAGCTCCTGATTTAATTTGCAGTTTCAGTATTCATTAGCGCCTTATGTCGTTGCAAAAACCAATTGCAAAAATTCATGTTGTTTTCGTTTGCCGTTGCCATATTGTGTCTAATTGGGAAAATGAGGCTGCATCGGATCTTAATTAAACACGATCGAAATTGAAAATGATCTCATGCATAATGACTTGGCCAATAAAAAATTTTTTTTTGTGTTGTCGAAGATGTTAACGAATCGGCGATAAAAATTGTGGAAAAATTCTTATCACTTAAATAGGATCCAATTTAGTTTGCATTGCAATTGGTGCAAAAAAGCCAATAAAAATTTACTATAAAACATGTTTAGTTAATACATAAAATGTAAAAATCTAATAAAATTTTTCTTACGTAAAGCAAAGTTATAAACTTTGATTTTTTTTATTATTTTAGTGCGTTGACATTCTCCGATTTTCACCATTTTTCCCCAACAGAAGTCGTTGAGTTGCTCACTGGAACCACTTTTTTGCACTTGTTAAATTTTTTTTGTGGTTTTTTGACAGATCCCACGTGACTAGAGCAACCTCTAGTGACCTTTAAACAATATCAGTCCCACACACATTCAATTACTTTGATACAATGAAAAATACTTAGAAAATTATAAGAAACAACTAATCCCAAGATTAATAGCTAAGAAAAAAAATTCCTTAATAATAAACCAAAATAAAAAATGATTATTTGACATTTTTATAACTTAATCAATCAATCATTTCTATTTGTACAAAAAACTTCGTTTTAAAAGAAAATTTTTCTTAATATCAATAGTAAAAGAAAAAAATAAGAATCTGTACACTAAAACTTAAGAACAAACTTAATAAGAGAATGAAACATAATCCAGTCTTATAAATATTTTTTTTACTTCAAAATTACAAACTCCAGGAAGAAATAAAACAGTAAAAACTGGAAAAAAAAAACAAAGAAAAGCTTCAAAGAGATACTTAAAATCAGATGGTTGAATCGCACAATATATCTTCTAAGGATTTATTAAACCAACAAAAAAGTTTCCCATTCTCTTAATTTATTAACCTTTAAGTTTCATCAGTAAAAAGAACAAGTTTTAGTTTTAAACTACTCAACTGGAAGAAGAAATTCAAAACATTAAATATTAAAATCAATGAGGTCTGTGCTTGTTTTCAATTCCGCAGTAAAACCCTCATTGAATAATAATTCACAAATATTTAGTTGCAAAATATTTTCGTTGCTAGATCAATTCTATCATAAAGTTATGATTGATAGAAGCATTGGCGATTGAATTTCATCGCTTTCTTTACTTTAGTTTTGCCCGAAATCGAATGTGTATTTTTACAACATCCAACGCCATCTCGAAGCTGTTAGGTTCGTCATCCAAAAATAACGAGAATACAATGGCTACAATGAAGTAGATTGTTGTTTGTTTTAGCTAGAGTGAAACTTTTATGACATCGTAGAAGAAGTGTTAGGGAAACAAAAGCTCTTTAGTTTCTCTACTAATTTCGTTTGTTTTATTACATCTTTTATACGTGTAATTTTAGAGGATGAAATTTTAATTTGTTACGCTCAAATCTTCGAACATAGAAAAATACATTGAATGAAATGTAATCAAAGTTTAAAATTTTATAGTTTAAATTCTTTATTTATTAAACTTCCGATTTTATTGGCTTGAATTTTTGTTTTTTTTTTACTACATCGCTCTTCAAATACTCTATTTTCTTTGAGATGAAACTTTAGAAGTTTTCTTTTAGTCTATCAATTTTTCCTTTTGATGTTTCCCCATCGTAGTTTACATCGAGAGAGCGGACCGTTCAAACTAAACAATTTTTCGGTTGTAAAGATAGGCTGGAGAGCTGACACTTGTATTTCTTTTATTCGCTTATATTTTTTATTTATAGTAAAAAATAGAAAAGTTAAAAAAAAAAAAAAATCTTTTTATAACAAACAGTTGCAATGTATTCTCGAGAGACGCAGAGATGAATGCAAGGACCAGAAATCTTTTTTCATGGTTGTTTCTTGCCTTACTTGATACTTTCCTCCTTTTTCTCCCCAAAGGAACCGACCTCATATCTGAGTTCGTGCTTCAGGCTTCGACCACGGCTTCGTCTGTCCAATTTTTTTTCTTTTCAAACATTAATCGAAGAGAAAATGTCATGCTGTACGACTTATCGCTTCACTGGTGGTTTCAGATAACGTTATAATAGTTTAGAAAAATGAAAATGTAAAGTTTAAATTCGGTTTTTGATTTTATAATTACGTGTTGTAATGGCAAATACAATAATTGATAAAATACGACATGCATATATAATGAAAAGTATAATTTGCTGTCCCTTAGACCTGACTGGAAACCTTGTAATTTGTCAAAATGTCAATTTCCGTACCTCGTTTTTACGATTTCCGTATTGTTCCTTTGGTTTGACAGATGATCAAAATATTTCATCAAAAAAATCTTTTACATACAATTTTCTTTTCTGTGTCGATTGGAAGGAAATAAAAAAAATTATGAAATTGGATTTTTTTTGCAGTTTGAGTAAAAAAAAAATCTTTTTTTAATTTATCGACGAGCAATGATTTCCACCACAATTTATTAGGTTGTTTCTTGTTTCTATTAGCTTGTTTTGTATGAGTTATTAACAGAAAAATTGAATAAAGTTCAATGAACTTGAGATTTAAGTATTTATAAAGGGATAAGAAAAATTGCCATTTGATCGAGATTTCCTCTTTTGTCTCGTAGCTGGAGGCTCACCTGGTCACGACAAATAGAAATCTCAGGACAATCGATGTGACTTTATTGCTTTTATTGTTTGTGTCTACTTTGGTCTTATGATTTCTAAATTAAGCGCTGTTATTGGCAAAACGTGTCTCTTGGTATTAATCTGCGTGATTTAATATTAATGTTGGGTTGTTTTGATTTATTACAGTTGTGTTATTGCTGATTTTAAATTTTTTATAGAAAGAAAATGTTAGTAGCCAGGGGTTGTAAATCTTTGTTTAAATCCAGTCTTTTGTCGTGATTTAGCATAGCAAATTAGGCAGGACCCCTATGGTTTAGTACTACTCAGCCGTAGTTAAGAGGTAACGAAGGAACTGAGTAACGTATTCATTTTTTGAGGTTAAAGATAAAATGTTGTAAAGAATAGAAGAAGTTTTTAAAGAGCAAATTTCCGAAATTTGCATATTTTTAATATTCTCCATACTATTTTGTAATATAATTTTGTCAAAGTAATGTTGACTATAAAACCTTTGATGAACAAACAACAAAATTAGACAAAGATTAAATTTTACATTTAAAATGCATTTTCAAGTGAAAATGTAAAATTCACATTTTTCGTTTAATATTTTCAAGTTAATAATCCACAACTCAGGGATGAGCGACAACAAAATTATGCAGAGTCAAATCTTTGCTAATGAAGTAATTTTCGCTAATTTATAGTTCTGCATAATTCCACCGAATAAGTTTTTAATGGTGTTACGAATTATTTACTTTTTTCTAAACCAAAGTGCATTACTCGGCTAAGAACACGAAATAATCTTATTTGTTTTAATCAAAAAATTTATTAAAAATTTATGATTATTACCTGTACACCAGGCTAACGATGAGGACGGCCTGTGATGTCGGATGCTGAGCCTCAAAGATTCGGCATCACTTCGAAAAATTATGTAAAACCACATTCTGTAATTAACAATAAAACCAATCATTAATTATTATCCGAAACCAACATTTCAACAAAAATTCTAGATAAATCCCATGATCTAGTTATTTCTGACCATCACTTCTGTCATAAAACACAATTTCCATGAGAGTCGGGTAACATAAACTCGTAGGGTTTTACCCTTTTTTGTACACGATTCGAAGGCCATTGTGCTTTGCTTTTATTCCCTTTTGGCCATCGTTTCGAATTAGTGACGACATTAAACGGCCAACTTTCGCCGTGCATCTGCCGTTCCAATGGCTCCGAGTGGAATATTAAACCCCTAAAGGAATCACCCTCGTCAAGCCGTGGACTACCCAAGAAAAAAAAAACAAAAAATATAAATTTTTAGTGCTGTTATAAAACATCGACATCAACTCCATCGACATGAAAAACTTTTATGTTTTTAAACACAGTTTAAGATGGGGTTTACAATCCACGCGTTGGAAGTAAAGGATGAGAAGCACGTGCGAATAATAATTGAGAAGTCGTAAAAATTAATGCGGATACGCCACAAGGGAGCAGAACCGACCAAACTACGAGATTTTTTTCCCCAATACCTCAGGATGAAAAACATGACTTGGAAAAAACATTATTTAAGATGCATGATGATGATGGCGATGAGCATCACTTTACAACCGGTGATCGCTAATGTCACTAACGATTCGCACCAATCAGATTAAACTCGGTGACCCAAAAGAGTAAAGAAAAGTTTAAAATTACATTTATTTATCTTGAAATGCAATTGTGGTTGTAACTTTAGTCACGAATATCTAAACTAGCAGTGATTTTGCCCGAAGAGAAACAAGTGGAATCCGACGAGCGCAAGAATTTTTTAATTGCATGCAAATCCTGTGCTGCGATTGAGCAGTTTGCCTTCGAGTAACGCTCACGAACGATGGCAAAGAGATTGAAGTCGTGCAAACACAGCTGCAAGTGACATTTTCGAAATAACAACCACCAACCATCATTGTCATTTGACTTCCCAGACCAAACAATACGAGTTCCCTCGAACTCTGAGCGAGACAATATCCGCCTTTGTCTAAATACACACGTTTTCCACGTAGTGAAGCAGTTACTTCTTCATCCGAACCAATTGCGTCCAATTTGTTTCTAACAGAACTTCATTTCCTGTACTATATACACACTCGCTACGTTATTGTGTGAATCGATGCAAAACCGATATTTTTATTCTTTATTTTTAATCTTATTGAAAATCCGTTACTTGAATTTATTGACGAACTTTATTCATTGCAATTTTGAATCTTGGAAAACCAACATTAAAATAAATTAGTTTTGAAAAGCAAAACACATTTAATTAAGCTGACATTTCTTTTCTGTAAACAAGTCGGGCATTCGAGTTCAACAAAACATTGTTTAAGTACAAAAGGGCAGAAAAATTTGTCTCTTTTTATTATCCTTATTCGTAGTTTATTTCTATGACATTTTTATTCAACTTTTATTTATGTAGTTGGAAGCTAATTTGAGCTGCTACTTTTAATGTTTTATCTACAATGTTCTCGCCGTTTACTTTCTCTTTTTAAAGTCTGAGTTTGCCAAATCCAAGTTGGCAGAAAAAGTGAAGAGTAGAGCTTACACTTATGCACTCGTCTCTTTCCAAACAAACGTCTGTCGTATGGATAAATCAACACGTGAATGGCTTTTATCTCGATGATAGTTCGATTCCTTAAGAATGATCTTTCAAATAAACAGAATATTTTTAGCATTTGATATTTTTTTTTACTTTAAATAAAATTTTTAAAAATTAAAGTTGGAATAAATACTTTAAAAACATTTGAAATCAAAAGACATTTCAAAAGGGGTTTATAACATTTTATTTCTCAATGTGAGCACATTTTGTTTCTTATATTTAGTCCAGGGGAAATGTTTCTCGAATGACATAAATTTTTCCATGTTTTTATGTAATGTTACTTATTGCCATTCAGCTCTATTGTTACCATACATTTACGATTGTTGGAGAAAACATATTATTTTGACCCGATTTTATTTTTATGTTTTCTGGCTTCCCATTTTCTCTATTTTTTACTACGATATACGATGATGAGAAATTGGAAAAATATGTCATTTAGTTTTGACATTAATAATCCCGTAAATGAGCAACTGACACTATCAGAGAAGAAAAATTTCATGGATCGAGCGTGAACGCTGATTACTTAGCCTAAGGCATCACTCGTTAAGCAAAACTCGAAGCAGTTAAAAGATATAATTTCCGTTCTCGCTTTTCTTCTTTACTCAAACTTAATCGGAATCGTGCAGGCCAAGTATCAGCACCATCTGTTTCAAAACAAGTGCTACTAAATAAAAATAATCATTATTGATAAAAGATGAACAAGTATATGTATTATATATTAAAGGTCAAAATTTATAGATTTAACCGAGTTTTCATTGCAGGCTATGCTGATGCAACTTTAATATATTTTATATACTTACAATGTATTTTTATAAGTAGAAATTTTTTAGATTAAAAAATGCATTTACTAGTATGATGTTATTATAATTTTATTTAATCTTGAACTTAAAGTAAAAATTCTTTTTTCTTAAACTTTCAAGTTTTTGCTTTTTTTTTATTTGCATATATAAATAAGAAAGGAAGTAAAAATGACACTGTGGTGTATACAGGTGTCTTCTTTCACCCCTTTAGTCTAAACATTAAATCACCTTGAGGTCATCGCATCCAATTCTTTAAAGGTGTGCAAGAATAATATTTATTTTGTACTTTAACTTGTATTTCCACTTTAGAAATTCCAATTTTCATCGAGTTCAAATTAATTAAATTTTTTTCGATCGTCTTTCCTCATTGAAATTTAAGTTGATAATGAGTAATTAACTTCTTGCTTTTAATCCATTAGAAAATCAAGTTTCGCTCGAATAAAATTTAAAAAAAAAATTTTTTTTTCGAGCGTATCAAATTAAGAAAACCGTGAAAAGAGATTTAAAACACAAAGAAAAAGAATTTAGCTTAGAAATTCGAGTTAAACACTCCTGACACATCGTCCAGTAAATCTGTTATTTACTCAGACTCAAGTTAACAAGAGTTGCGGATTAATTGCCAGACAATCGATAGCACGGTCGGTTCAATACGAGACAACTCGCCCAAGTCAAGTAGATTGTTTGGTCGCTTTTCCCATGCGATTTCCCGCAGGATTTTAATCTGAATAATTCACATTTCAAATCTCTACTCTTCTGAATCTGAATGTGGGTCTCATTTTTCTTTACTTCCAACTCTAGCACTGACCTCGGTATTTGAGTTGAGTGCTTAGTGCGTTTGCCTTCAGGTCACGAGTTCAAACCCACTTAAAGATGGTTGCGTTTTCTACCTCTCGTATGGGTAAGGGGCCTTTATTGGAAAGAAGGAAAAAAATCAAATGTTGGGTTTTATTTAAGAGCAAACTAAAGCTGGGACTCAGAAATGGTAGTTAAAGTAATCTCAATCTTTCACTTATATTATCAATTGGTTTTTTTTTTCAGTATAGTTTTCTGGAATTGGTGGTGTGATTTGTTTGATTCGAGTTGAAAGGAACATAGTGTGGTTCTTGTATTGAATTTCACTCGTGTGTAATATTGGGTACTCAAGTGCAATAAATGCTGTGGATAGATCATTTATCAGTGACAACTAATCCAATATCACATTTATTCTCGACAATCTTATAGTTCCTACGAGTGTTTAGATTAGTCAGATACTAATCTTGTAAGATTGATTGATATAATGTATGGAATAAAAATATTGATACAATAATAACATCTAAATTAATTTTAATCAATTTTACACACCTTTAAAATGTATATTTGAATTTAAACGACTAAAGCTGGGTTTTATCAATGTTGAGTTACCGTTAACTGGATTTTAGCGGGGTGAAAACCAGTTTAGAGTTTAACTGATGTTAATAAAACGTAGCTTTAAGTCCAGTATTTCTGTGATGTAATTTAATTTCACAAGACGGTACCATGTTCTTATTTTTTTGTTCACGATATTTTTTTTTCACAATGTGGGAAAAAACAATAGGTACGTTCAAAGTAAATTCGATTTTCAAAATCAGATTTCGAATCATTTTTAAAAATTGAGAAAATCGGATTTGAACTTCGAAAGGTTGAAATTGCAAAACTT
>JAQFZU010000341.1:0-30552 GCA_034696185.1 Henia vesuviana | reverse complement strand
GAATAAAACTTAGTAAATTTAATTAAATCGAATTAATAAATAAATTTACCGTCACAAAATTGCCCTCGTTTTCCCGATATTTGCGCAAGGATTCGGAACTAAAAATAAAAATTATTTAATATTAAATACGTAGCTATTTTAAAATTACTGCTTTTTTTACCACAATTTTTCCCAATTATCGCCATAGTAGTCAAAGTGGTCTCACGTGAGGATCTTGGAAATGCAGTGCATATTTATATCGAAATTTTGAAAATTCGAAACCCAGACTGTTGTTTTGATCGTGGGGACGACATCAACATCAGATGTCGCTGACGCACGCAGGTTTAGGCGTAATTATAATGTAACAAGCCGAGGTCAGAAAGAAATAGCAAAGAAACATAATACCAATAATCCATACAAAACTGAAATGTCAATGCCATTTAAGTACAACATGCTGCTTGATTTGTAGTGGGAGTTTCCATTTATTTCCATTTGCTGTTTTACAGCGACTAATTTGATAGCAGGAAACGAATAATGGACCATAAGAAAAGTCCTAATAGGTTAGAATGAGTTTAAATTGTAAAGGATAATCATCCGGATTATCTACATTCATGTTCTAGAATTAATTTGATTATAACAAAAGCCATATGCAGAAGAAATGCTGTTTTCTATTAACTATTAGTTTTAATATTCATACTTTATTTTCATAGAAGATCGAAGAGACATTCAAAATTAGCTGAAGAAAATTTTTGGGATTGCAGTGTTTGTACTTACCGCAATTCAGCGGAAGCCTTCAAGTGTTTAATGTGTGATGTGAGGAAAGGAACCTCAACAAGGTTTTCGTTTGCCAAAATCCAAAGTTGATGAATACTAAATTGATTTGTTTTACTTAAGGAAACCACGACTCAATCCTCAGCTAGTGGCACAACAAGCGGCGCAGCAATACGCTCAAACGCAAGCCAAAATAAAGAAAGAATCCGGTAAAAGTGAAAAGAAAAGCACTAGCTTAGAAAGTAAACCTACTAGAAAAGTTAGGTAATAATGTTTGTATCGCGGTAAAAGGTTTTTTCGGACTTGTGTAGTAATAGTGCTTTCGTTCTTAGGCCCAAGTTAAAAAATGTCGACCGCAGTAGTGCTCAACACGAAGCAGTAACAGTAAACAATGTGACAGTCATAATAACCGAGTTCCAGCCAAAACGAAGGGCATCGACAGAAAACACAAATAGTAGTGGAAGTTGTAGTACTGATAACGGCAATCAATCGGACTCTACTAGTGATAATCGTAATTGCGACTCGCATTCCGACAGCCGTAGTTCGTGAAAATTTATATTGACTCTAATAGGACTAAAACATGGGTGAATAAGTAAATGTCAAGGCATGTTTAAGCGAAAACAAAGGGCACTAGATTAATTTTTGTTCTTTGCATTTTTATTTATTTTACTTTTGTTGTTTCCTGTAAGGATAGTTGAAATTTTTTTATTTTCATGACTATTTTTTGAGAGAAAGGAATCATGTACTTGATTTTGAAATCAGGATTTTGTGTAGCAGATGAATTGCACATTGTTTTGTCATAGCGATTGTTTATTTAATTTAATGAAATTGATAGGATTTTTATTTTTGTTACTAGGTTTACATGCAAAATTTTGTTCACGTGGAATATTATGAATGAGTTGAAATATTCCAAACTCCATAACACCTATAAAAAAAAAGTCGAGTTTTTAGAGCTTCGCAGAATATTCTCAAACAGATAATCCAATTTGACTTTTATTGAATGTATGGCAGTAATTAAACTTAGTTAAATGACTGAAACGATTCTTTAGTTAACCATGAATGCGTAAACTCGACTGATTTTTGTTTTTTTTTGTTCGTGGAGTATTTTTTCACTACAAATATTACATGCATGTATACGTGGTATATAAGTTTCTTGCATATTTATTTGGTCACAACTAAGTTATTCTATAATTTTTAATATTTATAATATATCAAATTTCTATTGTAAGTTGTGGTTTGCATTCCATTCATTTATGTAACCACCAGTAAGAGTGTTTGACATTGACCTTTTCTTTTGGTTGTGTGTTCAAATGTGATTTTGGCACTAAAGTTTAAAAGATGCTTAAAGCTGGCGACCCAAAACAACAATTCCTACAAATTAAGCATTTCAGTGTATTGTTATTTTGTATTCACAACCAAAATTGGTTGTGAATAAATTACCATTATTGTATTCATTAATTGAACCTGTAATGTCACTGCCACTGTATGCTACAGTAAAAAAAATTGCATACAAAACGAGTGTATGGTAATAAATGGTATTGGTAATTGTACTAATCATGAGGCATAAGCCATCTAATGGTATTTGCAAAATGTAATGGATAAATTCATATTTTTGTATCATAGTTTGTACTGATGTATAATTTTTATCGATGAAATGTCCATATAATAAATGTGTGTACATAAATATTAAAGCCGGACATATCCAGTGATCTCATTGTAATAAAATAACATTAGCCTGAATAATTTGTTTAAATTCATTCATTTATTATAAAATGATTGGATACAAGTTTTCACATTTCTACAAAACAATGTGTATAAATTAAATGGCTGAAAAAAAATTTCTTCATTACGTCTAACTAAAAGAAAATGACTACAAAATACTAAAATTGTCAAATACACTTTTAAATGGCAATGCATATCTTTGGTTAGTATACTTTTATAAGCAATTACTTCAATTTTGGCACTAATTAGCAATTTTATTCTTTGCATAAATTTGTTAGGGACGGTTGCCTGAAAAAATGATTAATGAGAATTTAATAAAAACAGAGTTAATTCAATAGCACCAAACAGAGAATTGTCATAATAACTGATAAATGTTAGAAATAATCAAAGTTTATGGCAGCCATAACGATATATAAAAATATCGTTAAATATTCTTAATAAAAAAATTGGATAAAATTAATATTTATCACATTTAATACAGTGATTTCTATTTAAAAAAAAAAGTTGAAAAAAAAATTAAAAACAATCAAAAGAGCTTAACACAATTTTTAAGTTATTTCGTGTTTTCGAAACGAATCGAAGAGCACGTATTGATGAATTTGGCGTTTCGGTTTTGCAATTTACATTTGATCAACGCCAAAATGAAGACAAAAACGTTCACAAAGTCCGTCCGTTGCTCCACAGGGTTAGCAGCAAACAGATGCAGCAGCAACAGCAAGTTCAGATAAACCGATGTGATAATTTGAATTTTATTTCTAAATATGAAGTTTAAAAATAGGATTTTTTTCGCAAAAAATAATAGAAATAAGAGTCCAACCAACTACCGTCGATGAACAAAAAAAAACACATCCCAGGAACTTTACTTTTCGTGCAAGCAATAAAATGAATCACCATCTTGAAATACTATAGTAATACTACTTATATACTCGACTTCAATATACATGAGTATGTACATTACATAACATGATTTATTGGAATGCATATATTTAAATGTAAAATTAACTTCCAATTAAATACGAATATAATAATTGAAAACTTTTCAGTGCAAATTCAAGTTAAAAATTCTCAAGATTATAAACCGAGCACCAGCTCAGTGTGCTATCTTCGGTTTCGACGCTGCACACTGTACCTTAATCTCGTCAATTCCTAGAATTTTTCCCTCCAAATCCAGAACAACTGAGCATTTTCCTTTTCTCTGTTCTTTGAAATATTATTTAAATCCTTGCAACGAAACCAACTTTTACTTTTCGGACATTTTTGAAAAAATTGTGACAATGATTGCCGATGCTTTCAAGATGGAGAAACAAATTCAGTACCCGGGGTGTGTGTTTTCATGTGAATTCGGAGCCGGTCGGACTTGGCGAACGCCTTTTGGCATTGTGAACATTTGTAAGGTTTCTCCCCCGTATGAATGCGCATGTGCACCTTCAGCTTGTCGGACTTGGTGAACGCCTTGGGACATTGAGTGCAAGAATATGGCTTTTCTCCCGTATGAATGCGAACATGGATGCGCAGCTTATCGGATTTGGCAAATGCTTTTTGGCAATAGTTACATATGTACGGTTTCTCTCCCGTGTGGATCCTCATGTGGACTTTCAATTTGTACGCCTTCGAATATGCACGCTCGCACAACGTGCATGCAAATGGTTTCTCGCCCGTGTGCGTGCGGATGTGGTCCTGAAGTTGCACGCTTTTTATGAACGCCTTGCTACAGTAGTTGCACATGAACGGTTTCTCTCCCGTGTGCGTCAAAAGATGATCCTTGAGTTTTTCCGACCGGCTGAAGCGCTTAGGACAGTGCGAGCATGCGTGTGGTTTGAGGGGAGAAGCGGAGGCAGCAGTGGCAACTGCTGCCGCGTTGGTCGCGACTGCAGTTGCCACCGAAGCCTGATGATGCGAAGGATGCTGTTGTTGTTGTTGTTGCTGCTGCTGCTGCTGCTGCTGCTGTTGATGGTGATGGAGATTTATGTGATGATGATGGTGTTGATGTGGGGTTGCCTGGTGGTGTGCATGGTTGTGAGATTGCAGAGTGTGTTGTCCTGGATGAGGCACGTGATTTCGTTGTACCTGTAATTAAATTCACATTTCAAATTCACAATCAAAAAACGAAAAGAAGTCGTAAAAATTTAGATTTAATACTCGTTTAATTAAAATTGATACGATTGAAAACTGCTAAAATTAAGTTTTATTAGGTCATTGCTCACTACTCACCGTTTGTTCCTGCATGAAATAAATAACATTGGTAAACTATTAATTTTGATTAATTTGATATTAGATCACTTTCGTGCTGCACGTTCCCAACAAAAAAATTTTGGGAACATTTAAGATTCCGTATTAGATTAGAGCATGACTTGATTTATTTTAACTTCACATAGGTTTCGATCGTAATTCAATTAAGAAACAAAATTTTGTAATTACTCTAGTTTTCTGCTTACGTCATGGCAAAAATAAAAATTCTAACATACGCATGGCTGTTCTCGATAAATCAATTGAAAATAACGATTATAGCAATTTTGAAAAATCTTTTTGGCTTAATTGGAAAAACTTAACCAGACTCGTACAAAATGAGTACAATCTGTTTGTTTGAATTCGTACAAAACAATTATTAGCGTTCGTCTGAATTATTTTCCTTTGTTATAAAACGTGATCTATTTGAATTCTCCTTAATTATCATAAAGACAAAAAAATTGCAATTTCAATAAAAAAAATGATGTTTAACCTGTGCTTGTTGATGCGCTTGCACCTGAACTTGATGTACTTGTGCTTGCGCTGCCTGCGCTTGAATCTGCGCCATAATAGTTGGGCTTGACATTGCTAGGAGTCCCGGATAATAAGGACACGAAAAGGGTTTGTCATTGATGGATCCAGCGAATGGTACTTTGTAGTCGGGCGGACAACGGAAATCTTTTGGAAAAATCGAGCATGGATATAGACTTTCTGTAGATGACTTTTCCTCTTTTGGTATTGTAATTGACTCCATCTTCGACTGTTCATCAAGCAATGGAAATCTATCACCATGCCACAAATCAGGATTTGTTGTGAAAAACTGCTTTCCAAGTGCCTACTTTCGGCCGTTTCTCTGCTGGCTGATCAATTATTTATCTTCTAATTTAGTAATTGATCATTGCGTAATGTTTTCGACATGTTTAAAAAAAATTGTCTGCAAATAAAGTATAAAAATTTTTTAAAAAATTTAAAATTTTTAAAACTTTTTTTTTCAAATTCTTGAGTTGTACCTAGCTGCGTAAATAATGATTAGTAAAAAGGAAAATGTTTAAATTTAGTTAGTACATTGACTACGCAAATCCAAGTTGTTAATGGGACAAACAAAAATCTCGCACACTACATTTTAGGCTTATTTTCCCAGTAGACAATCCGTCTCGCAGGTCTCGCTAAACACTATTGCGATAGTAATTTAAAATAGAATTTTCTTCGACAAAAATTGCAAACCAATCAATACGAGTATGCGTTCGATTTACAATCCCTGCTAGGACTCACGTTAAGCTCTTATTCTTGATAGATAAAACGTTACATCTGATGCCCGAATTTAGCCACTTCTTTCTACTTGGAAAATGTGGCTGCCACTAGAGGGCAAAGCACATTGTCTAAACCCCGCTTCACACCCGTGCAATGGCTCGTCCCAATTTTAATTTTAAAGCATGTCTTTGTTGAAAAATAAAATTTATTCAAATAATTATTAATTATTAATTATTGATTTAGTCAGCTGCTAATATTTTTAAATCGTTTCTAACTTTATATCACTCGTTAAAATCAGAATTTATGAAATGAAAATTTAAAATTCTTTTATTTACTTTTAAACCACCCAACTGTGTCAGTTTTAAATTTTTATTTTTATTAAAAGTCATTTTCCTCGATTTTTACTTAAGTTGTTAAGAAATATTTTTTCAATTATGTGCAAGCATTATGGCCTGGAGTTGGTTAACTGTAAAGATAAACATTATTATCGACTGTAACTACGAATAGCAGAATCAATCGGCTCCCGAAAACAAATGGTTCTTGGTTTCTGTGTTAGCAGCATCATCAGGTGGTACTACCGGTTGCCAGGAGCTCCACTGAACGCCATCTTGGAAACATTTGCGCATGCGCGTATTTTGCGCTGCTAGGAATGGTCGATCGAGAACCACTAGGTACTCCGCGTGTTTCAAATGTCAAGTTACGATATGTTAGGTTCTGGCTTAGGTAGAGTTGCTGTGGTTCGTTTGATAACTTCTGGCAACGCGCATGCGCAGATTGTGTCAAAATGGTGTCGATCGAGGCTACCGCCAATCGCTGGTTCTCGTCAAAATAATTTTCACGATTTTTTATTGAAAATAAGTTAAAATCGAGTTTAATTCTGTAGTATCTTTATTTAAATGTTAGGTTATAAATATCCAATTATTTTCAAACCGTACAAATATTAATACGATTTTAATACGAATAAAACTTATGAAATTTTACTAATTTATCTGGATTATGCCTCGTTCAGCGATTTTGAGCACAATAAATTTGTAAGATTCGAGTTAACAATTAAATAACTAAATAGGAACAATGTTAAAGGCCAATTTCAAATGAAACAATCGGCTGTGTAGACAAATTATTTAGCCAAGCTGTCGGCAGCAGAAAAAAAAATGACGGAATGACTTACAATTTGGAGTTAAAACTTTATACAATTTGATAGAGAAAAAAAAAATCCAAAAACGGATTGTGGTAATCGTTTCTCATTAAGTTACATAATAATATTAACAACAATAAACATCCAATAATTTCTGCATTCGAGTTTCGTTACAATACAAATAAATTACAAAAAACAGATAAAAGAAATAAAATGATTAGAGAAATGAACAGCTAGAGCTGATTTTAGTTTCAACAAAATGGAAATCACTTTCAAATCTTTTCTAATAGTTCCGACAGTCTCTAATTATACAACACTGACTCAGGATCCTCGTTGGAAAGTTGTTTTATGTGTCTCAGCACATCTTTTTTAGTTATGATTCCGAGCAAACGACTGTAGAAGAAAAGTATTTCAAATGAAAAATTCTAGTCAGTTAATAACATTTACTAATTACCCATTGTGAGTTACAAGAACTTGTCTTAAGCCTAACTTGCGGAACATATCGATCACCGTTTCCATCGGGGTTTCGTCAGTTAATGTAATTGGAGCCTTAAACGAAAGAAACGAACAGGAAAATAATTTAATTTTTTTTTCCAATTTTTTTCACGACTTACTAAATCTAGTAACTTCTTTAAGGGTAACGGTGGAGGTCCGGACCACGAAGTCGGTATCGAATCGGTAAATAAAACTTTCGAATTCGGACCGATACCTTCCTTGTTGCTTTTACTGCTCATAACGGCTAAAGTCAGATCTCTACGTAAAACGTATCCGACTAAATATTGAGACTCTTGCGAAACTACGACTGGAAAGCCATTGTGTTCTGTATCTCTCAGTAAATTTTCTATTCAAATTAGTATAAATGGATTAGTCAAATGGATAACGAGACTGCACACTATTTTATACCTATATCCTCTACCGTCATGCTATCTTGGGTTAAAACGGCTAATGGTTCGTTTCTCGGCTGCATTACATCAGCTGCTAAAGTCGTATGACTAAATTCTTCTTTGCTATCCAAGAATGGATATCCGTTTAAACCAATGTGAGCATCGTAACTTATTATGGTTAAGAAATTCTAAATTATGTTATTCGTTTTGATTTACAAAAATAACCAAATTGAACCGTTTCGTTTTGAAATGCTTCCCGTTTAAGCTTTTGAGTTTTTCTCGGTATTTGTGAAAATCATACTCGAAACAAACTTCTTTTCGGATTGTCAGAACTTTACAGCTTTGGCAGTTCTTATGTTTTGTTCGAAACCGAAAAAGGATACATTCCTTCTCGTCCAAGTGCATCGCCGACCCATTTGCTAGCCATTGCAGCGACCATAAGCGGTACAATATACTTGACTCCACCAGTCAGCTCGAACATGATCACCACCAAAGACACTAAAAACGAGGAATTTTTGTTCAAGTTTTATTTAAACGATAAAATCTCGTCTCACCGGTCATTCTTGTGACACCGCCCAGAGTAGCGGCAGCCCCGACCATTGCATACAAGCCAGGGGTGATGCAACTGTCTCCACATTCCCCGTTAAATATCCAAATATCGGGATAATGACTTTGAAATAAATTATTTATTTAAACAGTAAAATTTTCTCATTTTAGGAAAACTCACTAAGCCAATTGTTCCATTCCTATTCCCATCATTCGACCCATTATCGCACCGATAGCGAGACTGGGAATAAATAATCCCGTAGGTATCTAAAAAAATAATAACAATTAATTAGAAAAGTTTTTTCAGATTTCTAGATCTTTACCTTGATACCAAATGTAAATACGGTAATTATAATTTTGACAATTAATGCCAAAAACAGTTTTAGAACGCTAGATATGACTCCGGGGCCAGCTTCCGCAATGGGATGTTGAAAATTTGGATTGGCATTTGTGTAATTTCTCTTGTAATCGCTATAAAAAATTATTTTGATTAAAAACGGAAAAAAAAGTAAAAAAAGTACTTTACTATACCAAAGTGGCGACACATCGGCGGGTCCACATTTGCTAAACAAATGCGAGATCAACTCGCTAGTATTCATTCGCGTGTAGGGATTGTGAAAAGTAATAATAGCTGTTAAAAGCGTGATTGCTAAAACCTCCGACGTAGGATATTTTCCAAGTTTGGAAAATTTTCTGTACCGACATACCCTGATATTTGCTTTTATAAATATTGCACCAACAACTCCCTGTTTTATGTTAAAATTTAAAAAAAAAATTTAAATTAAATTAAATAAAAAAATTATCACAAAAATAAGAATTTAAATTATTCTTATTTTTGTGATAATTGTTTTTTAATTACGTACCCCTAAAATACCCAATAAAACGAAGGGAACTAATTCGAAAAATATCCACGGAGTGTTATATTCGACGTAGAATAACACCGAACGTTCGTTGCCAAAAGGATTAATTGATCTTAGTACAAAAGCTGCCACTAAAGCGCAGAAAAACGATCGCCAAAGAGTTTTCAGAGGAAAATAATAGCTAACCTAAAAAAGGATAAAAAAATTAAAAACAAAAAAAAATTTGATAAATTCGAAAATACCTCTTCGAGACTGAAAAGAACTCCTCCGATTGGTGCGCCAAAAGCAACCGACACGCCGGCGGCCGCTGCTGCTGATAAAATTTCTCTCTTTTTTGCTTCGTTTTTCCCATATTTCGGGAATAAATAAGATATAATGTTGCCAATACAGCAAGCCACGTGTACAAATGGTCCTTCCTTGCCTAAACTGAGGCCGGCAGACACGGCCAACATGACTCCAATCGATTTGATGAGCAACGTCCATTTTCCTAAATAACCACGAATTATAAATCCACTCAAAATCGTTTTAATCTGCAATAAAAATTTTTTTTAAGTTTGCGTAGAAATTAGACCAACCAGAAAATTTTACTTACTTCTGGTATTCCCGATCCGACGGCATACGGTGCGAACGTACGAACTAACATGACGCACAATAAAGCAAAAAACATAGACCACACAATATAGAAGAAGAAATGTACAAAATACGACCAGGCGCCCGATCGACTCAAACCGAAAACTTCGGGCCAAATATACCACTAAAATAAAATAAAGATTTATAAATAAAAAATTAAAGCAAATGTTTTTTTTTTCTCATTTTTCGAGATTGCAATACGAGAAACAAGAAATAACGAATACAAGATTGATTATTAAACCTTTATAGAATTTAATTGCAAAAGACTTAAAATATTTCTTATTTTGATGCAAGCTCGAAATTTTGTATTTTAAGAAAGTTAGCTATCTTCTCACTAATGGACACAAATCTCCCACGAAAAACGTTTGATTGGACGACCAACAACATTGCTCCTTATTAAGCCAAAATGCTTGCGGACAGATTCCTTCGCGTAAATCTGCCATCCACCCAGCTCCTATGTCGATAACGCCGGCAACACCACCTAAAATCGAAAGCAAAAATTAATATCTAGAAAAAAAAGTCATGTTCTTCGACAAGAACATGCGAGAAAATTTACCAGCTAATACACCGACGAGAAAAACACACAACCAGCCCGACCACGCATCGTGAGCGCCTCGAATAAAGCCCCATATCGAATCGGCTTTTCTTTTAATGAGGTATCGATGTCTCATTCGATCTCTGGCGATATCGCGTATCCAATCGATAGTATGAAAATCATCGTACTGTCCAACACCGACGTGAAGATCATCCGATTCCGTCGCGTACATTCCGACTAAAATTTAAAAAAAATATGAATCAAGTAATGTGACTGTCTATAATTATACGTAAAATTCATTTCGTTCTGTGATACCAAAAGGGTTTAAGTAATTAACTCTAAATATTGTACCGTGAGAATTATGTATGGTTTCGGTACCCATTTTCGTAGTAGATAAATCTATCATTTCTTCGTCACTGCTACTTGTAGGAGTTTTAGCATTTAAACCATTAACAGCGTCGTATGTGTGAAGTGCGGCTTCAGTTTCATTCTTCTTTTTCGTCTTCAACCAGTCAGTTTCCATGACCACTGATGGGTGCAACCATCTGTTTGAAAAAAATGCAAAACAAAATTTAATTCGTGTACTAATGAAAAGGAAAAGAAGAAAATTTATAGATTTTTGTAACGGGCGGAACCTTCAATTCGTAGTTGTTATTCAGTTGAGGTGAATTTAATAAACGAACCAACAATTTGCGTAATAAAAGAAACTCACGTCCATCCTGTGGTGGTGTCAGTTTGGTATTCGTAGTTGGTTTCGTGTGAAGGCAGCTCGCCTAACAGATGCAAGCGTAGATCGTATTCGGACATATTTGTGCATGACGTCAAATGATAATGTGAAAAAAATTGATATAATTCCCTAATCTCGTCGATAGATTACGGAATTGTTTACGTCACATAAAAAAAGCGTTTAAATTAAAACAAGAAAAACATTTTCCTTAATTTTCCGTATTTCGCTCGATTACGCTCAATGTTGGTGTTTTTTTCGTTTATCGTTTTATTCTTCGATTTTGTCTATTACTCGTTGTGGATTAAATTATTCAAATTACGATACCCGAAACGTGCATGCACCTCAGCTGATGCGTAACTAATCCTTAAGGTTTAGGCTTAGGTATTTAACGAAAACGTAAGAAACGAATTGAATTCAATTCGTTATCGATTCGTTTTCGCGAGTGAAATGTGAAGATAATGCGAAAGAATTTTGTTAATCTTCGTAAATACTTATCTTACCGTTTCGTTGTTTATTTAAATCGGCTATTTATGTTTCGACGTTTCTGCTGTGCGATAGAACCGAGTGTGATGGTACGTACTGGAGCAATGATGTCATCGGTGGATATAGTATCACCGACCAATGAGATGAGGTGTTAGGGAGTGATTGACCCGAACAACCCTAGCAGCGAGCAGCGCATACCCGAATCTCTTGGGGCAGTAGGTGAAGTGCGATACAAGTATGGAAAGCAAGAGGAAACAGCAGTCGTTTATTTGCCGATTTGTATTTAAGCCACAATTAGTGACAATATCCAATTTAGATTGCAATTGCAGAGAATTATGAAACGAGAAGTACGATTTGTTTGTATTTTTCCAATTTTTCCAATTTTTCCAATTTAAATGTCTTTCAGGTAATTAAATTACATTGATCAGACTCGAAGATAAAATATTACTTAAAATATGAAATGGGTACATAGAAATTACCTCCAACTTCACCTCCAAATTTAAATATTATTTCAATCTCGTCTGCAAATTAAAACCGAAAAGACGAGCAAAATCTCGCTATGGAAACGCACAATACAGAAATATTTACTCATGGGAACATAACGTTTTAATTAATCATAAATTTATGCTATTATTTTTCATTTGTTGTTGTTTCAAAGTAATTCAAAGTAAACGGGTTGTAATTAGAGGAAATAAACGTCGCTTTTCGCGATTACTTGCTTAAGTTTAACAACTAATTCGTTTTTCTTTTATTTTTATTATTTTATAACCGATTGTTGCGTACTCTTGTTTGATGAACGTGCTGAGATTTTAATAATTGAATAATTTGTTTGGATTGAGTAAATTGCAAAAAGAATGGAAAAAATTCTGGTTAAAAAATTAAGTTTGTGATTGTATATAATTGTGCCAAAATGTGTATGGCTACCAACTGCTTGCAATTAATTGAAAAGAAAACTGCAAATATTGTAAAACCGAAGGTTTTGTTTCTTCAAATGACTCTTTCACAACACACTTTTTATTAAAGTTAATAATTTAATTTTAATCGAGAATTGATGATTATAATTTACACATTTCTTAATCGTCTTTTAAATGATGTAAAAGATCTTTTTTAGTAATTACACCTAATAAAATGCCCTTATCCACAACTAACAAGTGGCGCAAACCGAGTTTCTTGAATATATCGATTATAGTCTCTAGTGGAGTAACATCAGTCACGGTTATAGTCGCCTAAAATAATTCGACTTAAAAAAGAATATTTGAAAATTATATTTTTATTACCATATTCACAATTTTATTCATTTTTAACGTATTGTGCTGGTTTTCGTTTGGTAAATCAATAAATGAAATCGAAGTATTCTCGTCGACGTCGCTTTTAGTTCTTTTCGCATGAGCTAGATACAAAAAAATCAATTAATTAATAAATGCGTGTCTGTCTGTAATACCTAATGCCAAAAGTAAATCTCTTCTAAGTACAAATCCAACTAAGTGTTTATTTCCGATCGACTCGACTATAGGAAAACCGTTGTACGTCGATTCCATTAATATTCTTTCCACTTGTCCCACAGTCATTCCATGTTGAGTTAAGAGCGTGAATATTTCACCATCTCTGGGTTTTCTTACGTCGGATGCAAACGTGCGTTTCCCAAATTCCTCTTTGATGTCGAGAAATGGGTAATTGTTAAGTTCGATTAACGCTTCAAAACTGAATGTGAAATTAACGAAAATTCCAATTTCGAGTGAAAATTTGCAACAAATTTCGTGCCTGTCTCGAAAGGATACATTCCAGCTTTACAAAGTCCATCACCTACCCATTTACTGGTCATGACCGCCAACATCAACGGCACTATGTAGCGTACTCCTCCAGTAACTTCGAACATTATCACGACCAAACCAACTAACGAATGACAAAACACGTAAATTACTTATCTCGTCGTTTTAATTTCAAATACCTGTCATTCTCGTCACACCACCCAAAAACGCCGCTGCACCGACCATACCATACAAGCCCGGCGTGATGCAGTTGGCTCCGCACGCATTCCCGATCAATACTGGAAAATAACTGTAAACTTGAGTTACAATTTAATACAAATCGCAATTCGGATCAAACTGTACTGACTACACCAATTGTTCGGCGCCAATGCCCACGATTCGTCCGATTATTGCTCCTATTGCTAGACTCGGTATGTACAGTCCCGCAGGTATCTGTCCAAGAGGAAAAAAAAGTATCCATAGCCACAATCGATAAACTATCTATTTGGCGATTAATACTTTCATGCCAACTGTTATAATCATCAAGAAAAATTTAAAAATCAAAGTCATCGTCAAGAGAAACAAAGTGTGGCCGATTCCAGCACCGGCCTTGTAAAGTCCGAAACGAGATGTCGTGTTGTCGTAGATGTAATCGCTGAAACAAAAATAATGATTTACGCAATTGTTTAAACAATGCTATCAAAAGAAAAGTCCATACCACAACGGTGTCGTGTGGCCAGTACTGCAATCCCTTACTAAGAGAGCTATAAGTTTAACGGTATCCATTCTAAAAAATTTTAATTTTGGTTACAAATTACAACGACAAATGGAATTTTTTTCGATACCTCGTGAATGGGTTTGGAAAACTAAGTACAGCAGTTATGAACGTCACGGTTATTATCTGAAAATAAAAAAAAAAAAAAAAAAATTTAAACGCAAAAGGGTAAATACAAATTAAATATAAATCTCGTCTACCTCTATTATAGGATAATTTCCCAATTTGGAATTTTTACGCAATTTGCACCAGAAAACATTAGCCTTAATGAACACGGTCGCAAATATGCCCTGAGAATATTACGATGAGCACGAATCGAATAAATGAGAGAAAAAAAGCTAAAAATACTAACACCTAATGCGCCCAATAGAATAAATGGGACTATCTCGACAAAAATCCAAGGTGAATTGTATTCCACGTAGAAAACGATCATGTGATCGTTTCCGAATGGATTGATGGTCGACAGTATAAACGAAGCCACCAGAGCGCAGAAAAATGTCCTCCACAAAGTCTTGGGTGGAAAATAATAGCTTACTTCTTCCAAACTGAAA
Organism: Henia vesuviana; assembly: GCA_034696185.1. Classification (NCBI taxonomy): domain Eukaryota; kingdom Metazoa; phylum Arthropoda; class Chilopoda; order Geophilomorpha; family Dignathodontidae; genus Henia; species Henia vesuviana. Next base: position 15,729 of record JAQFZU010000341.1, on the reverse strand, counting down.
AGAACACCGCCGATCGGTGCACCGAAGGCTACCGAAACGCCGGCTGCAGCCGCTGCCGACAAAATCTAGACGAAAGTAGAAAATATGAGTGATGTAATGAAAAAACGTTGTGATCGTATTGCAACCTCTCTTTTTTTTGCTTCGTTTTTACCGTACTTGGGAAAAAATCGCGATACAATATTTCCTATGCAACAGGCGATGTGCACTAAAGGCCCTTCCTTACCTAAGACCAATCCGGAAGCAACTGCCAGCATCACACCGAACAATTTTATGACTAAAGTCCATTTGCCGAGCAAACCACGAATTATGAAACCGCTGAGAACAGTTTTCAACTATTTAATATTTTTAAGAAAAATTTTTTTTTAATATTATCAAATGTATCGACTAAAATTTCTTACTTCGGGAATTCCTCCTCCCCCGGCGTACGGAGCGAAAGTGCGCACGAACAAACCGGCCAACGATGCCATAAATACGGCCATCACCACGTAAGATGCGTATCGAAGACCGTAAAAAAGCGAAGTTTCGTCTTCACTCGCACCGAACAATTCGGCCCACATAAGCCACTAAAAATCAATTCTTATTAATTAGAATTTGAATAGTTGTAAATCGAATTTTACTTGGTCGCAATTTTCGTCTTCAAACGACGTCGTATTTGATAACCAACAACATTGTTCCCGATTGAGCCAGAATGCATTTTCGCAAAAACCTTCCTTCAAATCCACCATCCAACTGGTTCCAATGTCAATAAAAGCCGCTGCGCATCCTTGAACGCAAAGTAAATAAAAAGTTTTCAATTTCAACTCGACCTTGCCAATTGTTTCGAAACTTTTACCGCACAACATTCCAACAATCGATACGCAAATCCAACCCGCGCAAGAATCCCACAAAAATCTCAATTTCTTTCTCAACGTGTCCGTTCTGTGCAGTTCCAGATAGCGATGTCTTCGTCTGTCTTTGGATAAGTCTTTGATCCAATCGATCGTGTTGAAATCATCGTACCTCGTAAATCCCGATTGCATTTCGTCCGGTTCGGTGAGCGCCAACTCTGCAAATTATATGTTTTCAATTAAATTTTGCAAGTGACAACTTATTGAAAAAATAATATTTAATATTTTCCAGCCTTACCACCGGGTTGTTGCAACTGAATTCCTTGTTCTTCCCAATCGGACCAAAGAAACTTTTTAAGTCGTTGCAACCATGTTTTGGAGCTGTTGGAGTAAGTGTTATCTGCAAATTCAACTTCGCTCGAAAACGATAAACCTCGAGCTTGAAGCGAAGTCATATTGCCCCGAAGAAAAGAAATAAACGAGCAATTAACACAATGGTGCTACTTAGAACGACAGAATAGGCGGAAAGCATCGATAAGGTGATAAAACCGTAATAGATACTCGCTCAAACGATAACATCAGTCTCGAATTCGATCGAACAAAACAGAGCCTTTGCTTTTATCAATTAACGATTGATTGTCAGTTACTTAAATAAACAACGCTCTATTCGATCATAGAAATTTAAATATAAGAAGAAAAAAAAGTGAGCAGTTTTATTTACAAGTTTAACTTTATTTAAAGTTTATACATATTAGAAACATTTTTGTCTCACGATTTACATTAGTTTCAAGCTTTAATAATAACAGACAAATGGTATGAAGACATGAGTACTAGCAACAATTTTATAATAATTAACATTTTTTTTTTTTGTTTTTTTATTCTCTTTTGAGCAAACAGTTTCAAATATCTGGAAAAAAATTGTAACAAAAAATGAACCAACCGTGCGATTAACTGGACTTAAAAAACAATATTACATTATATATGTAACTATTATATATTTATTTATTTATTTCTTTGTGTTGACTTTGAATTCTACATACAAGTACATACTGTCGTACTTTATTTAGTCATCAGTTAATGAAATAGCTGTAGTGAGACTTACAGTATATCGTTACGAAGCAAATCAACTTGTTAAATTTCATGTCTGAAATATCGTCTAATGCAAAAAACAACAAGCTGCAATATATATATATAATATATAAATATATCATCTAGAGTAGCACTTGCATTCTATCAACATTTTCAAGTAAATCATAGAACCCAAAGTAAAAAGAAATCAACTTGAAAAAATAACTATACAATTCGTTTGTACAATTTTTCCGCAATTTAAAAAAATAAAATAAAAAAAAAATTCGTTATTAGTGGGAACAGAAGATTTTTTTTTAGCAATCAAAACAATGTACAACTTTACCGCCTATACAAAAATAATGAGCAATTTTCAGTCTAATTTGAAAGAAACAATTGTCGAGATCGACTTTTCTCAAATTGCACTCGATAAATTGAAATATATTTTGTTTTGAGAAAAATAATTTTACTTTTTACATTTTTCTTTTAATTTGAGAAATATCGAACTCGTGAAAACGTAATTTTGATTGCTGTCGAGATTTGTATGAGTCCATTCGAATTTTATTCACAAAACAATAAAAATAAAAATATTATTATTGTCAAATTTTACCATTTTTGTTGCCGTAGAAAGTCTCTTTTACAATAAAAAATAGTCGATAAAATACATCCCATAAACCAAAACATCTTTGTACATCTCCAACAATTTTCCATTCTTTGCGTTAAATATACAATTTTTAACTGAATTTTTTAAAATTTTTTAAAATTTTTTTCATTAACTAATTTGATTAGCTGCTTTAAAATCATTAGAAAACTGTACTTGTCGTAATTAATGATTTGAAGAGAAAATTTAGCGCAAAATATGAGATAAAAATTCAAATTTAAAAAAATAATTTCAGTAATTTTCTTATTTTTACAAAACTTCAACCTCGCAATCCTTAAATTCATATTCATTGTATCGACGAATAAGCAAGTTTACAATTTCCAAATGTCATTTTTCAATTCTAATTTAAGGATTACGAAAATCGTTTCACTCAGTCCCTAACATAGTATACTACACTCGACTAAACCCTGTATGATCGTAGCAAAATTACAATCTACAACGCTTCGTCACAATACCATTCGTTTATACAGCAACAATTGTTTTTTTTTTCAAGTGAAAATAAATGGATAATATAAAAATGTGAAAAATATTTTCATTTTTAAAATTTTTTTAAACTTTTATAATAATTTTAACAAGCAATTCCACCAATACCGCCAGTATAAAAAAAGAAGAAAGAAAAACAGAAGAAAAACAAGTTTTTTAAAAAATGAATATTTCCATTCGCAAGCACTTTTTCTTTAGGCATTTGTTTTTATAGTGCAGATAAAAATACTGATACTATAATCAAATTTAATTTGATTTTTCAATTGAATCCAGCTTTAATTGAGAGCTAAGATAGACAATCCGTAAAAAAGATATCTCGACTCAGTGAATAGCAAAATAGAAAAGTTATCCACATTGATCTCAATATTACTGGTCGGTGAGGTCGTATACTTTTGACCAAACGTCAAAACCGTTCCCTATTCGCATCAAATAATAAGAAAAAATAGAGAAAATAAAGAAAATAAAAATTGCACTCTTAATTCGAGTCGATTTCCTCACATGTTTTTACTAAAATATAGGAATTTTAATGTATTAAACGACTAGAAATTGGAAGATGTTTGTCATTAAAAACTATTCTTCCTTTATATATAAATTTAAAAATTATTTGTACTTAAAAATTAAAAATTAAAACTATTTTTGTGTGGAATCGCACGTTTCCCTTCCCAAAGTCATTTCTCGTTTCCAGTTGAATTGTAAGCGAAAGATGACGAGGGCACAGATGCATTTGCACATTTGCACAAATGCCTCGTTACAAAAATATTCTTTCGTTATCGGTCGTGACGATAAGTATACAGACACCCGTAAGCAATAATCTCTCGTTTTACCAGGAATAGTTAGTGCATCGAACGAAATTTTTAATCGTTTCCTGGTTTGTTTGATTTTTTTCTACCTAAAGTTAACTGTGTCGGCACGGCGACGTATCGTTTCCCGTTGGCCGAAACGCAGTAATCGATTCGGTACGGAAAAGGTTTTTAATTTTTTTTTTAAAGTTTTGTAGCTGCGCTTAACCGATTCGTTTTAATGCGACTGCAAAAGTGATTGAAAATTGTCCACTTTTGACAAGAATTTGTGACGGACAATTGGCGATTTGGCCAACGACAGACAATACGCCAGCGAGACTGAAAAATAGGAGGGGCTTTCCTGTCCTACGGTTTTGGAATGATTTGACCTTTGGACAAATGAACTCTTTTATACTCTTTGGCTTTCTCGACTAATTTTGAATGGAAACTTTCGAAAAATCGCACCAAGTGCAGGAAGCAAATAAATCGCTCAAATTGCAATTAATTCCAATTCGATCAAATAAGAAATGTTAGTATCTAGAGGTAGAGATGTTGAATGATATTCACAACTAATCCAGAGATGATTGGGCAGAATTAAGAAATCGAAGAAAATGATTAAATTCAACTTTCCGTAGAAATAAATAAATCTCGGTATTTAGAAACATAATTTTCCAACATTTCGTATGGAAAATAATTGAATTTTCATTTGCAATTAAAATCGAATCAAATCTACTCTCTTTTTCTGCACTTCAATTTCACGTGATTGTCATTTAACCATCTGTCGGCGCAAAACAATTTTGTCGAACACACACGAACCTCAGTCCATAAAAATGTATTTTCAACAACATCGAGAATAATACGTACGAGAAGAAATGAAATATTTTGTTTTAAATAGAAAACAAATCCAACTTCTTCACTCGACATTTAATTATCTACAGTCAGTAAAATTTAAAACGTAACGTGTGTATGTTGTGTGCTATTGTGTAGCAGCTTGTCCTGTAGTCGGCAGTATGTACAACTAATGACGCAGAAAAAAAATAGAAATCACAAGTTTCTGGTTATTATCTCGTAATAAAGGATAATAAAAACAAAAGAATAGAAAATTCAGCATCGGCGATTATCTTCTGACTGGTAGAAATGTTCCAACAGTTTCATCACGAGTTTTGTCTTACAATAGAAAGAGAAAAACAATTGTTAATTCACCATTTAAGATTTAACTTAACTTTGCATTAATGTTGAAAACACTCCGTTTAATGCCAATACTTTTTTCTCACCTAAAAACGAATGTGTTTTTTTTAAAAACTTATTTTCGTTATTTGGGAGTTTAATCGACTAAAAGCGCGAGTTATTCGTTTCGAGTCGATTAATTAAATTAACGAGAAATTTATTTTTTCTCGTTCGAAAATTTTGCATAAAGTTGTTTTCCAACGCGCGTTTTGTGTGTGGCTTCCGTCATTGTGCGACATTTTCTTATTTCCTTTGACGTGTTTTGCGCAAACATAAATTCGAGTTATGTCATACTTTTCATAAAAAGTGAACAAATTCAACGTTCCACGTGATGTAATTATCAATTACGACTAAATTTTAAAATCTTATTTTTCCACCAAAGAAGCTCAATTTGCTCGCAATTTTTCACGTGCGAGTTGCAGTAACGAATTGAAATTCATAAATGAATAAATATTTCGCAAATCCTCAACGAATCGATAAATCTTATGGGAAAATTTTTTTTTTCGTTTGGTAACGGTAACTTCGAGTCGACCAAAACCATCGCTCGAAATAATGAGAAAAAAAATTCACGAACAACTGAATCTAATTTGTAAAACATTACGACATAACCAGACCATCGAACCAATCAACTAGTTCGTTCAGGCGAAAATTAAACAACATCGAAAATTGAATAATTATTAAGCAACTACAAGAGTAGTTTAAAAGTCGTCAATTCTCGATCGTTTTGGCAATGTGAGGAAATCTCAAACCTTTCACTCGTTCTACTCGTCTCTCGAGATAATTATCGTAATTGCAATTTCAGCAATTTTATAATTTTTTTTTTAATTTCACAAAAAATCGCAAAAGAGGAAATATGATTTAATTTGACGATCGTTCTATACTAACCTCGGTCGTCCTCTGCTTCGCTTGACCACAGGTTGCAACGTTTCCGTGCTCGTCACCTTGGAGCAGCGACGCTTTAAAGGCACATTGATTTCCGCATGCTCGATTAACATTTGCACGTCGTCGGGACTTGGCATATGACAAGAGGGCAGAGAGGGAACGTTCCTCGCAGTTCTACGAAACTGGGTAATGGCAGCAGCACTTGTTAACGGTGGGACGGAGACGTCGCTACAGTCGGATGTCGGAGTGCGTTCGGATAAGTCTGTTTTTTGTGATTGGCTGCTGGGCACGTTCACGATCTGCGCCGTCGCGGTGATGGTGGTGCAGTCCGAGTCTTCGACGAGGTCCCCGGTCTTCATTCGGTACTCGAGCAGGTGCGACTCGGTCACCGTCGACGTAACGCTCGTGATGTGCAGCGAGTCGGGCGAGCGTCGAGACCACGGATCGCTGCTCTCCACGAAATCTCCAAAGTTCTCGGTGCTCGATGCCACTCCGTTGCCGTGGCTCGATTCGGGTGACTTAGAACAGTACTTGCTGCTTATGACCGACGATTGCAGAAATGATAACAGAGATTTTAAACTTGTTTCGGGTAACATTAGCGAATCGCCGTTGTCTTCGTTATCGTTCTTGGTTATCACCGCTTCCGCTTCGTTCGTTTCCGTTTTCGTCTCGTGGAAGCTGGGCTTGAACCGCGATCGAAGTTTGTGTAGTTCTATTTGTCCTTCTTCGTCACTGCAACGCAAAAAATATTTTTATTAAAATATTCCTTACGTTTATAAAATTATTATAACTTGAAAAATTATAAAATGGCATGAGAAGACAATTCATATTTGCAATTTTTCAAATCTATCCTTTTTAATTATTTTAAAAAAAAATCACGTATATAAATTTCATTTATTCGCTCGTTTATTTTTTTTAATTTTTTTTTTCGTACGAAAATCTATACGAATGAGTCAAAAAAACCTTGAACGAAAACAGTGTCAGGTGCAAACTAAACATGACTGACATTTGCTATTGAAGTTGTTAAACGTGCGCAGTTTCACGGTGCTTGAAAATATGTTATTTATGAACGCAATATCCTCTAATATTTCCTTTATATTAAAATAATAACATTATTCTATTGTAATAAAGTTATGCGCACACAGTAAATGAAGGCGCACAATTTTTGATGCGCTTTTTCCGTTTCGATGAATGAACAGGAAAATTATCAACTGATACGAGATCAACAATAACGCCAGCTGACTGAACTACCTCAAAAGTTTGTTAATGCAGAGAAAAGTGTCCTTGTTTTTCATACGATTTTGCTGTATATGTCCCTGAGTCTTTAGATAGACCAGACTTCTCGTACGAGTCCAGAGGCGGCAAACAGCGATACCAACCCCGCTGCCCGAGACAAACACTAAAAAATAAAAAAATAAATTATTATTAATTGCAAAATAAATTTTTTTTTTAATTTTTCAAAATATTTTTATCGAGTGAAAAACTCGAGACAAACATCAAATTCAACATCAGCTATTAATAAAACCTTGTATAAACCAGTAATAAGACTGACTTTGCATAAATATAGAAAACCCCCCGTAGTGTGGAGGCCGACTCATTTGCTAAGGGGAGTTTTACTCGCAAATTAGTAAGTGCTGATGGATAACAGGAAAAGAAATTTATCCTCTTTTTCTACATTTCTAATTAATATTTTGCACAATTTTTAGAATAATTTGGGGTTCGTCAGAATTCAACAAATTTGTAAAATTTTTTCATATTTATTTTTTTCATAATTTTCGAAAAATTTCTCGATTTACGTCTTCGAGATGAATTTGTACATAGTAATAATCAATTTGCATAATTTCAACGTAATTACTGTACGCACGACATTCACGATAAATATTTGTTATTGTTAAAGCCTAGATTAATGTTTAAAAAGCAACATTTCTTACTGTCTCTATGGGCGAGGGTAGCAACAGGAATGTCTTTGGCAAACATGTATTCGTAAGCATTTCTCCCACAAACTTCTTCCGGCGTGTGTCCGATAAGCAAAGAAATTCTGTTTCCAAATGTAGAGAAAATATTTTAGAATTAAATCAACAAAAGAAATATCGAATTTCAGACAGGTCAAACAGTTAAAAGCCAGTTTTAAGTTCCAATTTAAAAAAAATATGTTTGTTTTCATTTTAAATAAATAATTTTTTTAAAAAAACCTGTGATCTGCACATATGATCTTTCCATCGTAACCGTGTTGCGTGATGTACTCGTTCTGACTACCATCCATCCAAGAAATCTCACTAATGGGTTGATTGCGAACAAGTCTCACTACACAAATCAGTAAGTTCTCTATAGAAACAGAATTAAAACATTAATTCGGTAACATTCGGTAACTGAAGAGAGTTACTACAACGTTCGATTAAAAAACGTACGACGAATGTATTTTTAAAATTAAGTTTGTTCATTTCTCTTATTCACCATTTCTGCTGTCGGCTATTCTTGCATGGCCAACTACGTTGACGAGATCATATTTTCCACAGTCGCTCCTAGACAACGTGCGTTCCGAAAGGTGGCAATAAAACGATCGCCTCTCGTTTACGTTTTCTAAAAAAAAGGAATTGCAAACGAAAATAAGTTTTCATTTTAACTCAATCAATCGATCGTTTTATTTAATTAATTTATTATCGATATTTAAATTTGTAAAGATTTGAAAAAATATTTTCACCTGAAGTTACTTGTAAATTCTTTTGAACCTCGAGGTAATCATCGGGATGGATGATGTTGTACACCGAATGACCTATAATATCGACCTAAATTTCGAAAAACATTTATTAAAATAATAGAGTCGATATAAATAAAATTGGAAAAAATTTATTTTAATGTTATTATCTCACTGGAGAATGGCCAAGAATCTTTTCAATTTCGTCCGACACGTAAATCACTTTACCAGAGGTCGAAAGAATAATCAAAAAACCGTTAAGCGCCTAATAAAGAGAAATAAAAGAAATAAGAGCAAGTAAAATAAAATTAGTGACTGTACGAACATCCAATAAAAGACTGCTCAATTGACCATCTTGTAGAAAACAAGGCCGCCATTGTATTAATGATTTCTCAGTTAATAGATCTGAAAGTAAAAAAAAAAAATTTTAAATTAAATTTAAACTCGGATTTCATTAAAGTTGATCGAATCGTCATTTGTAATTCGTAATCAATTAAATTAACTGGGAAATTCTTTAGAAAATTTCATTAACAGTAAAAGGCTAAGACGATTCGATCGATTAACGTGACTTTGAGATATAAAATATTTAACTCACTTTGATAGATCCTAAGAAAGGCTGCACTCAACCTCAAAATGCTCGTTTTATCAACTCTTTTGGTTGCTGTGGAGACAATGGGCACAATTGAAGCAAGTTGCGATATGTGCTTATTCAGCTTGTCGCGACGCGTTTTTTCAGCTAAATTTCTCATCAGTCTAGTTGAACTGAAAAATACAAAATTTTTAATCAATCTAATTTTAAAAAATTATTTAAAATCAACGGTATCTCCAAATGCTTAAAAAAAAACTTAAAAAACGCACTATTTTTCATTTTTTTATTTTCCCGCAATTCGAAACCAAATTTAAAATTCGCGTAATTGGTAGTCGATTCCTAGAAATCGCCAAACCTTTTACCGAACCAGAAGTGGTATCCGGAAATGCGGATACTGTCCCTTCCCCTCTCGACCGCAACGAAGACCCCGAGGTAAACCGGTAATAAAATATGAAAATATCCCGTTTCACGACCGATTTACGTCGGAAAAAATTGATTTAAAAAAATATTTTTTATTTTCTACGCAGCCATACGAACCGAAAACAAGTATCGTCAACCATCAACACGACCGCAATCGTTACTCGTTAATACAAACATAAACTCGTAATGGATGGCGAGAAAAAAACCTGGTTGCTGCACCTGTTGCACAACAATTTGGCTCGTTTAGTGAAATTAGGTCGCACACATTTAACGAGTGTCTCGAACCACAGTTTACGATTCCAAAACTAGAAAAATTAATACGTTTAAAAAATGTAAACAAGAAAACAAATTTGTCACTCGCTTTCCTTAACCTTGACAACTTCATTCGACGACTTACTTATCAATTGTAAATGTTTTCGTCATTGCTGATATCGACAACATTATCTCGTTTCAAATGTCATTCAATAATTGTAATATGTTTGTTTTTCACTCCCCCAAATAGAAATATTTTTAAGCACTTGTTGCAGGTGCTGTTTGCACTTTATCGTACTCGAAACATCGACTAACAAGAAATAAAAAATTCGTCTTTTAATTATTTCTGTAATTCAACGGAAAATAAAATAATTCATCGAATTCAATTCGACTGAATAATAAAATAAAATTTCGTCCTCGTACTTCTTTAGCATTAGAAACCGCAAGAAATATGGTGCGGCGATGGTGTGTTGGGGAGTGTATGTAAAACTCGTTTTTGTTCTTCAAAGTCTAAATTGCTTTCAACCACGAAAAAAAATTTCCATTCACATTTTAGTTTCAAAACTAGAAAAATTAAAAATGATTAAAAAAAATTAATTTCCCATTCAAATATTTTTTATTATTCCCAGACACAAGCAAATACACAATCGTGATATATCATAAAATAGTCAGGATATCCTTAAAACTTCCTGCGGATGTAACTGCGCTCTGATTTACTAAGATTTGAAAGGTGCAATTTGTACACAAACGAGTGAAAAAACCAAGTAGTTTCGAGAATTAGATTTACTGACATATCACGAGCCATCGTTTCGGTATTTCGTTTCTTGCTCCTTAGATTTCGATAAAAATAAATGAAAAAATAAACAATTTTTTTATTTTCTAGAATTAAACGAATATCGTTGATTTCGAACTTTCGAAATGATAAGCATCGTTTCGAACAATTATTTGGCTACAGTGAATACACATCGCCAGCTGTGTTCCTCCGTATCTCATCGAAAAAGAAAAATTTTTCAAAAACAATTATTCAATGCAATTTAATTGCGCAATTTCCTTCTCCGTAGACTGAGGAAATAAATTAACATTTACTTCGGTTTGCTAAAATTTTTCCTCAAATCTCTAACTGGAATTCGATAACTGGTTAAGTATGAGGATGCGATGACTAACTAGTTAAGTATGCGTAAAAATCTCGAGTCGTAAACTAGGATAACGACTGTAAGAAATCATAATCGATTCGTTCAAATTCGAGCAGCGAACACGAATAAAACTTGATACCCATTCGAATTCGAGTATTTTTGCCTTTCAAAATTTTCATACGTTATAAAGTTGATTAACCCTAAAAACCAAAGGTTTCGTGTTTCAAAAATTATCTTAAAATAATTTTCAATATTAAAATTAAAATTAATCAAAATCTGAAATTAAAACCAATTTCGGAACAGCCCTGGCGAGTAATTCTGCAACCAGCAAAACTTTATGCGATAAAATTTTTTTTCGGATTCAAAACTGGTTTTCAATTGCGAATTAAATCAACCCGAAAGTTCTTATCGCAGTTGTAACACGCTCGTTTTTAGCACGAATTAGTACGAAACTGATTCGGCCACGTGCGTTTGCATCGCCACACGCATTTCGTCTTTCTTCGCTACAAAAAAAAACAAATTTCGCTCCGGTTGATTTTAGTTTTGCCTGTAACCAAAGTATTTGAAAAAAAATCCAAAATGATGATTTTATTTCTAAAAAGTCGAAGGGATCGAACAGACTTAATTAATAAAATATAAAACAAATATTGTTTTGCTCGGCTGTTTGTTCGATTCCCGTCGTTTTCCGAACGTTGCTCGCCATTCAACTTGGCTGCGAACCGAGTTGGGTCTCATTAACAGTCCATTCATAAGCATGACACTCGTCTTTTTTTGCGTCGCACTGGGAAACCACTCGAATGGTACGAGACAAGCAACGTGATCGGCGGGTGGTCTTTGTAGATTCGTTAAAAAAGAGTGAAAAACGTAACGAGCCTGATGAAAACACACGTCATTACCAGTTGTCCCCCAATCGGTGCCGATAAACAAACTCATTAATTATTTCCGATTATGAAAACAAAACAATTATAGATTCGGTTTACACTTTCATCACGTTTCGCAATCAATTATTTACCGATGGAAACTGCCATTTAAGTTAATTTTACCCGCCGTGTCTTTCGTACGCCATTGAAAAATGAATTTTGTTTTTAACGTTAATTTCGAAAAAGATAGTAAAGTAAAGTTAAAAGACGTTTTTAACAGTTAAGCGAAAATTTAAGCGAAAACGGGTTAAAGTTAAGACCGAAAAAGGGCGAATACTCACAAATTGCAATACCGCGAGTCCATAATTTCGTGGCCGAAAGAAACGAACATCGAGCCTCCGTAAATAAACATTGAAGAAAACGAAAATTTCAGCACCATTTAAGTGAGCTATGACGTCAAGCACTGACGAAACGATGGCATAAATTATGAAATTTGTCCAATTCGGACCCAAGTTGAATGACATCGGTGATTCTCGGTGAATTGCTAGAAATTAGTGACGGGTTTCCTGCAAATTTAGGCTCTTTTCTCATTGGTTCTCTCGTTCGGGTTTACAAATGTTGAACGGGGTGTCAGTGGGTGGTACGTGAGATACTTTTTGGGTCACTAAATATTTCGGTGGTGGAAAAACACGGGTTTTTACACTTTAAAATGTTTGGCAGACTGCATGACTTTCTAGTTTTTCTTTTATTTTTTTTTTAAATTCCAGTGCTCGGTTCCGTTTTAATCCGCAGTCGAAAGACAAACCAAGGTGACAATTATTTATTTTTGGGTTTCAAATCGAAAACTCAGTTCCAATAGATTTTCACCTCTTGTTCCACTAACGGCCTCGGTCGGGAACTACTCGTGAAACTTACGAGTAAGAATAAATTATAAATATTTATAAAAAAAATTTACGAATGTAAAGAGAACAATTAATTTGAAAAATTTGAAAAATTTGAAAATTAGAGTAAAAAAAAGCGAATTAATAGCTAATCCGAAATTATTCAGTTGATATTAGGAAACGAAGGGACACCTGACCTTCATTCGCAAGTTTTTAAGCGTAGCGGTGCATTGAACTCGTTGGCGCAAAGTTATAATCACAAGGTAGAATCGTTCTGCTCCATTTCCTTCCCACCACTTTCAATTCTTAAAGAGACACTACAAAAACACATTAATTTTTAAATTATTGCTTTCAAAGCGTGTTTTTCGACATTTTTTAATTACTCCAAATCCCATTCGTCAACCGGGAGCCACAATTCCGCAGGGTAAAATAGAACAATCGTCAAATATTTATAATAATCGCATTTGTTGTTGATTATGTCAGTTACAATAAATTCGTAACCAGGCCAACATTTCAATCTCGAGGTGTAAATTTCAAATTTGGATTTTCCTCCCGAGATTCGAGTTACTTCCGCATCCTTCGTGTGCACTTTATTGTTGGAAATTATAAATAAATTAAAATCGTGGCGAAAATTGTAAATTTGTAATTTCCCTTTTATTTTCCGCATTTTTCAATTCGGTTTCGTTTTGTTCCAGCGTCGAAAGCCGCACCTTTTTTTCTATCGATACAACTCGAGATAAACTTGGAATAAATAACAATCGATTGATAACCGTTTTTTTTTTTTTGTTCAACTTCCTCTTTTTCTTTCTTTTTCTATTTTCACGCACTCGCGAGCTCCAAAGTGTCACTTCCGACTCGATCCCCGTGACCGTGAAAATTTCTCATTTCGAATCAAATCAGAACCGGAAAAATCATTTTTAAGCCTGAGAAAGTTTTTGTTTGAAAAATAATTCGACCTTGAATTTTATACGAATTCAATTAGAAATCGGCATTTGCATTTATCGTTTTTTAAAATTTTCAAAAAAAAACATTTTAAACCGAACGAGTGCTAATATTCGATTTGATATTTAAATTTATTTATTTTTTAAAAATTAAAAAAAAAGAAGTTCTGAATGACACACACGCATATCTAACTTTAGATTACAAGGACAAAACACCTTGAAAATGGTTCGGTTTGGTAGCAACCATTTGGAATTTATGAATTTATTAATTTACTCAATTAGGAATTTCAAAGTCGAATTGATAAAAAATTGTTAAATTTCAATTTCAGGACGAAATTAATTTTGTAAAAAAAAATAAAATAAAAATTTTCAAAAAAGTAATTCATTAAGTCAAAATAAAATTTGCTTAAAACTCGATTAAAATTAAAATAAATTTTTCTTTTTCAAATTAAATATTTAAATCAGCGAAAATGACCATCATTTTCGCTAAAGAAAAGAAAAGAAAAAAAAAATTGAATTTGTCGGATTTGTTCGGATCGTTTGAAACTTGGCGACGAATGCCGTTTCATTCGGGACTAACGATTGACTCAACTGATAAATTTAACTATTTCATCTCGATTTGACATTTTCTATCGCATTAATGACTCCAAAGGCCATTGTGATTGCACGTTAGAGCAAAGTACGTCAGCACCAAACTATTTTTATCCCGAAAACATTTTTTTGAAAAAAAGTTTTGCAAATTTTTTACTTTTTGACAACTCGCATCGAATTGTTCGACTTTTTTTAAAAAACAAATTTCGTCTTACGGTAATTTCTCTTCGATTTAAATTGCAGGAAAAAATTGCGAACGTAATTAAACCGTTAAAGATGGCCTTTTCGAAAACAAAAATTATCGAATTCGATTAGAAATGTTCATCGCAGCCAATGTCATCGCAGCGGTCGATGTTTCTCGAATCGCCATTGGTCGGATTTCGGTTTTACGACCAAATGCGAACGAATTAATTTTATTCCGTTAGAGTTCGCGATTTCGAATCGGATATCGAAACGTCGACTGCGAAAGGTTAGGCTTCGACGAATCGAAGCCGATTCGATCGATGCTTACGAATCGATAACGAATTTTCAAATGAAAGTTTCACCTCCATTTTCTTTTTACCCATCGTCCAAATAGAATTTATTTACACTCGCGATAAAAATAAAAGAAAACGATATTTATCTCGTTGGATTTTATTTTTATTTCGCTTCGGCACGACGCAAAAATGAGTTTATTATTCTTCACTCTGTTTTGATGGTCGTAGTTATTTTAATTCCAAAAAATTATTATCAGTAAAACAATAAAAAAAAATTTTTATAATAAAAAATTAATAGTAACGAGAAAAACAAAAGTGCGCAGTTGTTTGTTTATTCAGGTAAAAGTTGAAGGTGACTCGAAAGCAGGAAAGAAAAAAATAAAAAAAAAACGGTTCGAACACAAAAATACCACCTAAAAATAAACCTTTGCGAATGAAAAAAAGGAACAAACGCCTCCACATATGCCAATATTAAAATATCTGCTCAAGGAAACTAATTCGAACGATTCCGCAAGTTGTTAGGTGTATTCGGCATAAATAAAAAACGAAAGTTTCGCCAGAATAGGAAAAAAAAAATTATTTACCGAAACATTGCGTTTCGCGTTAATTATTCGTCGAATCAAATTCTTAATTCGGTCGACAGAGTGTAATGGGCGTCGGGTTCGTTCCAGTAGAATTATTACGAGTATTAAAGCGAATCGTGAGGGAAGTTATTAAATTTGGAATTTGGACGAAAATTAAGTATCGCGTAGAGTCGAGCATCTGGTCTCGATTGATTGTTTTTGACCTCGTTTTCTCAATTTAGAAGTCGATTCGAAACGAATGACGGACATTTTTTTTTTTTAAATTTATAACGGAAACGATGTCGTAAGAAAAACGATTCGCATCGTGCACGATACGAACGAATTAATTTCGACAGTTTCCGCGTACGTGGTAGTAGTTGAGGCGCGAATCGACGAAATATTTA
>JAQFZU010000340.1:0-30574 GCA_034696185.1 Henia vesuviana | reverse complement strand
ATTCTGCAATTACAATATTTATTAAAAAAAACCAAACAAATATTAAAAACCAAAAGAAAACCGGGGTTCTACTAGTATTATATAAAAGAAGTAATTTGTGTTGAGCCACTCAAGTTTAAATTATAATGAAGAAATATAAATTTGAGTACAAAGTAAAATAAATGAAAATTGTAGAAACAAAAAGAAAATAATGAAATATACATTTCGAAATTTTTACGAGTTAATTTATAAGAAACCAATATTAGATTCCTGTTAACATTAAATAATTTTTATTATTATAGTTTAGTGAATCCAAGACCACATTGTAGCTTCTAGCTTTGTTAAGGCAATTCTTAGTAGTCAAACATATTCTGAAGTCAACAAAATTATTATAATTAAAGCGTACATCGCCACATTTTTATTTGTTCTGTTACCATTTCTGCTATACTATCGACCGTTTTCCTATTATTTGACTGAAACACTTTAAATCAAACATCTTACATAAAAACATAAAAAAGTAAGTAATAAAAAAATGAATAAGTACACTCAAAAACACATCTATAATTTTTTTACTCAAATATGCTTTAGTTGTACATGAATCTGTTGCATGTTAAATTTCAGCTTTTTGCTATATTGAAGCTAAACTGGTTAATTTA
Source organism: Henia vesuviana (assembly GCA_034696185.1). Classification (NCBI taxonomy): domain Eukaryota; kingdom Metazoa; phylum Arthropoda; class Chilopoda; order Geophilomorpha; family Dignathodontidae; genus Henia; species Henia vesuviana. The sequence continues at coordinate 29,939 of JAQFZU010000340.1, read as the reverse complement.
TTGTAGGTAAGGAAACCTAAAAAATAAACTGTCACTCAATTTTAGATGCTAAATTAGGTTGAATGCTGAAAACTATTAAGTGGTTTTTAGGTCATATTGAAATCATGCTAATGAGATTGTTTAAAACATATGCTACTCAATATCATAATAAGCCAACAATGTGCATGAATTTAAATAATTTGAATTATTCGAATTTGAATGCTATAAAGTTTTATAATTCCTAGATTGAGATCTGGCAACCTAAAGTCATTGTCACTACTGCCATTCTTTTCAGAGAATAGTTTTGGCATAGTAGCTTGAGCCATTTGATATTTAGTAATTCAACCCAGAAAGATTTAGATTAGACATGTTGAAATTTATGGGGCCTCATTGAGAAATGAAGACTTGGCAAAATTGTATCCACTTAAAGCAGATTCATAAATGTTAAATCAAAAGAATGATGTGAGTAATCAAATTTGAAAATGTAAAAAGATATATCGCAGGTGAAATAAGATTTACAAAACCTATATAAAGGACTGAAAATGTGGGAAAACTTTGTGTACTTGCCTTATCAATTCCTTTTGCTGAGAAGTGGTTACAGTATGGTTAATTAAGAAATCAATAACATGAAACAAATAATAAATTCGACAATTAGTCTGTATTATTGTATCCTACTCTAATAAATTTGCTGTTTATTTTTCATTTCAGACTCACTCTTAAAAAACTAAGAATTTATATATTTCTAAAGCAGTGCTTTGATAAGTAAAACAAACAAGTTATTTTTCACTTTTTATTAGAACATTTAAACCAGAATAAGATACAGAGGGCTTTACAATCATTCTTATTTCTTACAGTTTAAAAGGAATATTTTTAGAAAACAAATACTGAATTCTAAAAATTATACCAGTAATTTAATTAACCAACATTTCAAATCCAAATTTCAGCCTCTGATAAAATAAAAGTTATCATGGATAATTGGACGAGCAGTTTTAGCAAGAAGAACAGGTCAGCAAGCTGAGTTTTATAGATATGCTTTGACAGATGCAATACATGAAATTTGTTTTTCTAAAAAGACAACTTAAGAGAAAATGCAGTCAACAGTTGATACATGTTTTCATTACATTATTTCTGCTCTAAAAGCATTGGAGTTTAATACTTTTAATTAAGAAATAAACAATGCCAGTATAGAAAAAAATGAAATTGAGCATATTTGAAAGATAAAAGTTAAATGAAAATTTATAAATACTCAGAATGTAAATTAATTTTCAGAATGAGACTGTTTTCAAATAACTTATATTTCATAAATAAATATAATTACTCTAAATGATATCACACATTTCTTTTTCTCAATGGAAAAAGAGTGTAATAAAACTTTGTTAAATGTTTAAATGAGCTATACTAGTTTCTAGAAGATGAAAAAAACCAACATTTTTAAAATAAAAAAAAAATAAAGAAAAAAAAATGCTTTTAACAACAAAATATACATCCTCCATATTGCACATAAAGTCACTCATAATTGCTGCATAGGTTGGAAATAAATATATACATCTACAACATAAAACAATGGCTGTTTTACTATTTTTTCGTTGAAGCTATGACAGTTTTACGATGTTTTAATGAAGAATAATAGATTCAACAAAACAACAGTCAGTTCTACTGTCATAACTGACATAACACTAAGAATTGCACAAAATAAAGAAAGAGAATGGTTGAAAATTGTCCACAGAGTAATGATTATTGGTGCCATCTCTTCAAGACCAGCTATTATTGATTACTATTTTTATTATTATTTTGGTTATTATTTTGTAATATTATTAAGATAGTAGTAGTAGTAGTATTGGGATTAATATTTGTATTTGACTTGTGATGGAATTCATTCCACTCATTCATTCAGTTGAAAATTAAAAAAAAACAAAAGGTTCTTCAATCGAACAGTTCTACTTGGACAAAGGCAAAGGTGCTGGAGGAATGTTTAGCAGACATAAAGGTGTGATTTCAATTGTATATATTAGTGCAGAATCGGTTCTTCTAGTCTTGAAATTTTAGTACAGCCTTTCTGCATTAATTTGTTTATCCTATTGAAAAAAATAAAAATATTAATAATAATATTATAATGTATTTTTAAATAAATAATTAATCTGTGGTTATTGCTTTACCCTTACTTACCATCCAAACTCTAAAAAAATAACCTATAAAATAATAGCAGACAAAAACTACTTACCTGATTATTTAATTTACCCACAACATTAAATTTTTTTTAAATAAAACTTTATTTTTATTTATTCCTGAGAATAAATCTTACCAAAAGTCAAGAACTTTGAGTTCAATATAGTTTAAGATGTATCCACATCCAATGTCTGGCTACTACATCCTCCCAACATGCCTTTTTCATCATCACAGCCTTTGCCTTGCCCTTAAAAGAGAAAAAGCAAATAACATAAAAACACATTTACGAAGATATAATTGGTAAGATTCATGCTGTACATTTATTAATAAATCAGTAGTGAAGATGGTGAAAACTGTAGTTAGAGGAGAGATAAAACAAGAAATATAGCATCTTTTTATAGCATTTTTACCAGCGTAAAGTACTTTATTTACATACTGGTTGCTGTCACACTCACTTTAAGACGTAGCTAGCAAAAGTGTTAAAAAGTTTAATTGCGAAAACTTCATGCACTTCTTGCAGAAAATCATGCACAATATGAGAAAACAAGATTCAACAATTTATCAACAAACGTGAGAGCAGAATATACCTGTTTACTTCCCCCAATACAATGAAAACGTCTTTGTGTCAACATCTATGCCCAAAGACTCTGCGTGCATATCTGTATAATAATAAAAAATAATTTCTTCCCTGCACAATCCTCTATATTGCAAATGATAAAAATAAAAAAAGCAAAAAATAACCCTTAATTTATTTTTTCTAGTTTCTATCTACTATTAAGTTAATAACTATTTTTTTCTTGTTTGAGGCGTTGATGCCTCACAGTTGATGTGACATCAACAATGATAAAGAGGATCCAAATGGAGACGAGCTGAAGGCAATGAACTTTATAAAAGAAGAAAGAAAAAAAACAACCCATAAAAGAGCCCAGGCCTTAAGATGTTGCTGCGTCTACTTGTGCAGTAAAACAACATTTTAGTGTTTACCGGAGTTTTCATTGCGCTCTCAGTATTTTAACATGACAATGGTCGCTTATTGCAAGTGGGTGTGACTCATCCACAAGTTTCCCATAATTTCCATCATAATGGCCTAGGAAATAAGCCTAACTGATGACACTAGACATCACCAGCCCCAAATTTTTATTGGAAGTGGATCCTCATACAAAACTGCGAAATTGATATCGTGCTTATCTATTTATTAAATTTGAATAAAAAAGCCCAGCTGAACAACAACAGGGTACATACTGGCCAGATTACCGAGATCTTTGGTTTCACAACGCTGTCCTTTATACCCATCTGCACATCTAGAAAACATAAAAAGAAACAAAAAAAGGAAAAACAAATAGGTTATACGATAAAAATCACGATTCAAATTCATACCTACTTTTTTGTATTAAATAAACCTTGAATAAACATTTAGGCAATTATAATAATAATAATGACTAATAGTTTTGGTCAGCGAAGTTTAAGGCATAGTGCGTAACATTGGTTTGAAATATTTATGTATATACATACACACACACTTAATAATTTAATCATTCACAGTATTTTGCAATTATTACTTACCGGCAAGCTAATTCTCCAATTGCGGTATAAAATGTGCAGGTGCCTCCGTGCATGCAGTAATCAGAAATATTACATGGTACCCCTTCAAACGGCGATGGATTTCTCGTCGTTTGACTCGCAGAGTCTGAAATAAATATTAATATATTAATTCATTTTACCGTGAGGGTGTAATAAATTTCTAGCTCGTTATATGGTCATTTATAATCTGCATCATGCGTGACTGACACTATGATTGATTGACCCTAAAGGTTTTAATTTTAATTTCTTAATGTTATTATTATTGATTTAATAACAAGGGATATGAATGAATTTTTTTTTAATTAATTATCCAAAAAATTTAACGTTATTTTAATAATAAAATGTGGTATTTTTAATATCCTAATGACAATTATTTTATTTTGATTTTACTGGTTTATTATTGCCCATATAATTTCATTGCAGTGTTCAAGACTGTAATTAAAAAGCTGGTGGCAGAATTATGTTATTAGGGATCTCTATAACAGAGCAATAAACTTTTAAACAAGCTAAAAACAATTTTCATGATTTAATTTTCTTTTTTTATATACAAAAGTGTGCGAAATTGTGTTGGAATTTTTATTAAAATATTTAGAAATTCTTTTAAATAATAATTATTTTATAAGAAAAACATTGTAATTTATCATTAGAAGAAAAAAAATTAAAGCCAAACTGTACATGATAAATTAAACGCGGAAAGTGAAACTGGCAAAATCACTATAAACATCGTTTAAATTACACATTTTTGGCTCAACTCGTTGCGAAAAGGACGGGGCCCTGAGACAATAGCCTTGTGCGCCTTAAATAACTGATATTTCTAATAGTTAAGTTCAAGTTTGTTTTTCATTCGATCTTTATTGTTGTCTTCCGGGTAACAGGAATTTGTTTTCCTTTCCTTTTTCGGATTTGTTCTCTTTTCGACAGTCTAAATTAGTAATGTCGTTTCTTGTTTTTATTTGCATTCAACTTCCTCTTGCATAACACAAGCAAACAACCCTTTAAATACTTTTTAAAATAAATTCCACGCTTGAAAACGACCATTAACAACCTGATAGTTTATAATTCGTTGCTAAACTTACGTCTTTTTCCCTTGCGAATTGTCACGTGCGTTGTAGCAGTCGCCGTCCCGCATTTGTTTTCCGCTCTGCATTCGTATTCGCCCGCGTCGTCCAAACGCACGGGATCCACCTCGAGCCGCGACCGTTTGCTGTACGAGACAAGCCCTGTCACCCCATCAACAGAAGAGAATCCTTACACTGAGCTGACCAAAGGCTTACGCACAGGGTTCAAAGGGGTTTCACTGCCCCAGTAATGGCCCACCTCTTCAGCCGGGTGATGACGATCCGTGGATTCTGCTTTACAGGACTGCCATTCCAGTACCAAGTGATGTTGAGAGGAAACTTTCCTGACACTGCCACGCGACATTTTAGCATCAGACGTTTCTTCACACGCACCTTCTTGGCCGTCCTCATCTGCTTCACTGCGGGTACTGCAAAATAAAAATTATAATCACTTTTAATTCGATTCGAAATCCCATAGCCGTATTACTGCCCCTGGCCTTCAGTACAAACACCGAGTAATAGCAAATTCAATGGTGTTAAATGGGATTCGAATTTGTCATTCTTTAAGCTGCTATTGGTTATCAGATGGAAGTGCACTGCTGAAAGTAATTAGCACTGGGTTGAGACTTTTGAACACTCCTTGTCTGATTCCCAATCTCAAGTTGCGTTTTCTCAATATGTTCCCCATTTCACCCTACATAACCAGATGTGCAGAAAATAAAGTAAACAACTCGTGTACTAAATTTGGCTATACCCAAAGCTCCGAAGCGAGAATTTGCCTCGTATACAAAGGTCATATTTAGTTTTGAATTCATTATATTTTTAAATGGGGATGTGTTTTGATTATAAGCTAATTACTTGATTAACACTTGTTTATTAGGCAACTGGGAATTCAAAATGGCTTTTTATTTATCTCTTATTATTGTTTTTCTATTGACAAATTTGCGTTATTAACATAAAAGCAAAGCTATTAAAAATTTTAATGATCAATAAATTAAATTAATAGTCGATTCTGCTTTAGATTGCTTTTCTTCTTGAATTATGCATTATTGCATTGTCGAATAAACATTTCCAATAGAATTTTTCAAAGCGAAGATGAATTACGCACACGACTCGGTCGTTTGTTTTGATTGCTGCGAGACGTGTCAAAGATATATCAAACAGACAAACTGTTTTGACATATCAAAAATAGGGTTTGTATTTTATTTTTGGTGTCGAAATTTTGAGGATTTCCTTTGCAAATCTTTTTTTTATAGTTTATTATAGGAATTTTGACCCACTTTTCTTGGCCTCGTTCTGCTACCATACATTATAACTGCATCCTGTTAGAAATGCATAAACTTTATTTTTTATTTATAGTTGATAATTTTTTTTTAAAGTTTTATATTGAGTGTCATAAGCTAAAACTAATCCGTAGACAAAAAATATAAAACCAAAGCAATTACTGGAATGTGTTATTGCCAAGTTCTTTGAGCCAAATGTTGATTCAGTGGAAAAAGCTTTTCCATTTAATAGCACTTAGTGTGAAACTTTTCAATTATGGTGCATAAAAAGGATTGAAAATAGCAAAATAGGGTTCGTTCAACGACTTTTAATACCTATCCATTTTCAAATCGATCCCAATACAAAACCAATAAAAGTTTTTTTATAAACTTTAAAATACTTCCATAATGCATTAATTACATTAAAATACAAGTAGAATCTATTTTAATAAAATTGCTTGGGTTAATGTAATTGCTTAAAGGTTAAGCATAGAACTAACATAAACAATAGTACAATGTTTATTGGATAATCTTTTCTTTCAACAAACAGGGAAAGTAGCATTAGTAACATTTTAAAATGCCGCATTCTTGGAATATTTCGAATTCCCTTCACGCAAGTGTTTGTAAAGATTGAAATTTTTGTTTCGCAAACCAAAACCCAACTTCACCCAATTACTTAAGTAGGTTGAACATATGTAGCATAGTGATTAATAAATTCCCACTTTCTGCGCAGATCATAACATTTGACATATTTCTAAGAAATAATTCTATTTATAACTCATAACGATTGAATGGTGATTAAAGCGGAAGCAGAACAGTTCAACAAGTGCATCTGCACTGCCCTTAATGATTCATAAGGTGTGTCAGTTTATAAAGAAAGTCGAATAAAGTACACACCATTACACCACCGATTGCATAACGTTTAAGCCTACCAGCTGAGAGATGAAATGAAATGTGCTCTCTACCGGCAGATTATAAAACTTACACATGGCTAATTTTCCCAGAAAACTTTACCAGATCCCCCCACCATTGACAGACATTAACCGAACGCCCCACTGGCGGTGGATTGCAAAACGGTGCATCGAAAGAAACATGCAGACAGAAGAGAGACCCAAATAGATGAAGGCCGAACGTAGACAGTTGAGTAATAAAAAGGCGACCCCCATGTATAATATCAAACGATTGCAACAACAAATAAATGGTCTAAAATAAAAAAAAATTTAAAAAAGTTAAACTCACATGAATGAAAGACTTTATTTTTACTCTTATAATTAATTTTAATACTTTTTTTTCTTCTTATTTATTTTTTTCTTAATGTTTACTGGAGCTTGAAGTACTTTTCGCACTAACCTTGCTCTATAAACAAATTGTTCAACAAAAATATACCAGTTCCAAACTCATCAACAATCGGTTGACATTCAGAACGACGTGAACTGTGCAAACACAGTGACTAATTGCGAACTGTTGCAATTTACTGAAGATAACACTTGTCCTTCAATTCTAAACGTAATTACTGCAGATGGTAATCTAATACTGCAGTTTTTTTCTAAGACCTAAAAATACTTCTTTTGGAATATCAAGTTATTGAAGACTCAAATGCAATTAGGAAATAATGAATAATTTATTTTGTATTGCTTGAATTATATTTTAATGCATTTCTAATGCAATTAGAAATTTTTTTATCTTCTGGTTTGATTTTCTCTATCTTGCCCTTAGAAGGGATCAAACATGGCTCTGGATATTGATTTCTTCAAATCCGCCATCATTTGAAAATGTCATGAAAAGAATTCATGACATTTCGAGTTAGAAAATCCTTCATTTAAAAATTACAGCAAAATAAGAAATTCAAATGAATCGATTTTTTTATAAACAAAATTAATTTAAAGTTAGTTTTATTGTACTCGCATTTAAAGCTAAACTTAATGCAATATAAATACATTTGTAAACTATTTTCTTTCAACTGCCTTTGTTTCATTTTAATGGCACTTCCAATTAGACTTGTTTCAAACACACGCAACACTGTAACTCGTTTGGCCCTATGCGCTGCCCCATCTGTAATTATACTTTTATATAAAAAGGCTTTCCTGCAAAGTTTTGATGCAATGCGTGCAACTTGCCTCATTCGATTGGTCGAAAACGGAAAAAAAGAGGGAAAGGGGGCTCCGAGTGCACCATCATTCATCACTAGGGGCGATGACACCGAAGAAAAATAAAAGAGAAAAAGTCTAGGAAAGTAAAATGGGTATATTTTTCAAGGGTGCAAAAATATTGTCCAACGCGCCATCAAAAGATTTAATTTCATAATAAAAATTGTAATAATAAAATGCTTTTACTGTTTGTAGAGAAAGAGAGAGCGACTTTTTTTTACTTATGGTTAGACCGGGAGCATTAACCCCACGTAAACAAGACAAACTAATCAATATAGTATGGCCGAGAGGGTTTGTACCCATTGTATACATTGAATTTGAAAAAAAAGTAAGCAAATGTTTAAAACACTAAAATGGACTCATGTGTTTTAAATTGTATTACAAATAAATAAAATTTTTATGGTAAAATAAACAATTAATTTTTTTAAATGCTTTAAAGAAATTTATTTTGATTTGTAAATATCTTAAATCATTTTTTACTTAAAAAAAATTTCGATTTTTCTTTGCACCTGCCTCTGTCCCGGTACGTTTAAGCCTGTGAGTTTAAGTTTTATTTTGCCTGGGGTTCAGCTTATTTTTAGTTACGAGACTTCTTCAGACGGTTCCTCCTCATCTTTAACTTCCCTATGACTGCTTATGGATAACAAAACAACATCATTAATTTTTGAGGAAAGAAAATAAAAAATGATTTTTTAAAAAGTTATTAAGTGATATTTTTATTTTTGTTTGTTATTATAACTTCTTTCATATTTTTTTTTATTTTTTTATTTTTTGAAAATGATTTCATATGTGAAAAAATAGAAAAGAAAATATGGAAAAACCCGGATCCGCTTTACTGAGAGCAACATACTTTTTGGCTGTGATCCAGCCCTCAAAGGAAACCCACGGGGTCTTTATATTATCATCAAATGTCTGCTGGGTTCTTAAACCCAGACACGAGAAAAAAAGAGTAATTTCCAGCTATGGTAAATTGATTAAAGCAAAAACCCATCAAACGTGTATATTTAATTACTGTATAGAGATAAGGTGAGATGAGATGGCAGTAATCAACACGTGCCTACTGCAGATGGAGAGGGAGTCTGTCGATGATCAACTGATATATATATAATCTTGTTGAAAACCATCTTTGCGTATCTCTTTCGGACAAACCAACATTACTGTTTGCACATGCGGGGGAGGCTTGATTATCTAGCAGGCGTCGGCTAGGCGCGTGCTAAACATCGGACCAGTGCACCCAGACGGCGTTTATATGACGGCCACAAATGAAACAAACCAAAGCAGACGAGATATTGGAAATCTCCTATTTGTCTTTATCTTTCAATTTGGTTTTTTATCAACCAAACAAATTAAACAGATTGCTACAGATTTTCTGAAATATTAGTGTGAAATATTATTTATTTCGCATTGGGCATTGATTATCAAAGCGAAACAAATGGGCTACACATTTCGCGGGAAAGTTGGTCCGGACGTGTGGGTCGGTGTTAACAGTTGGATAAGTTTTAAGAAGGAGGCGCGATGCTTCCCTGCTGCGCACAGCGCGAAAGTTGCCGCTTTGTAATTTGATTCTTTCAACCCCCTAAACTCTCTCTTAACACCAAATGAGAACCATGTATGAATGGTGCAATTTGGATCCCACACTCGCACTTTTACACACTCTAAAACTAAATTTCATTGTCAGACTTAATAGAAACAAGTTTTGTTAAAATTTCTTACCGAACCGTCCACATCGGATGGCTGCTTGCACCAGTTTTTCATTGTCCACCGTTGACGGTATCAATGGTCCAACCGTGTTGAAGATGGGCGAGCCGAAAGCAGATTCGTAGACGAAGACAAACCATTTCTTGTTTCTCTTAATCTGCGATACCGCCTCGTCCGTGTAAGGGCCTCGCATTAAAAATATGGACGAACGGTCCAACTGTCCCTTGAGGCTCGCGTACACCCGCAAACGCACGGTGTCGTTTTTGGGGAATCGAGGGGGATCTTTACGTTTGTGAATGACAGGAGATACTTCGAGCACAAAACTCGCTCGTAAGGCGCGCTCGACCAAGGCTCGATCGCAACACGTGGACTGTGCGGCGACGAGCCGTAGGTACAAGACAGCCGCCACGAGGAGCAAGTGCACTGCCCGCGGCGGCCTCATAGCGGCCTCAAGGCGCTGTGTTGGCATTCTGCTACTGCCTGCCTGCTCCGTGCCATGCTTGTGACTCGCTCGTCCCACTAACAAGCTGACGTCAGCTGCGCACTGAACTTGACCTCGACTGCTTTGTGCGCATCGAGCCCCAGATGCTCCGAGCCCGCATATGGAGTAGATTTAGGCTGATTCACTAGACCCGATAAAACAGTCACGAAGAAAGTGTTTGTCGTGGTTAACACCAACCTTTAACAATAAATTAGTTTTTTGTACTTTTTCGACGAAATTTATTTTTATTTTTATTTGTTTATTTGTTTTTCGAAAAAAAAAATTTTTTTTGGGGAGGGAATTTCTAGTTTGTTTGAATTGAAATTTAAAAAAAGAAAGAGAAAAAAGAAAAGATAATTGGTCGAGAAAATAAGACAGTGTCGGGTCATGGACTAAGAGTTGATGTAATTGGTCTGTTAGGTTTGGTAATAAGAGAGTATCTTTACGCCGCCAGGAAATCCTTGCCTGCACATGGCCCTTTATCTTTTCTTAACTGCGACTTTTTAACACACCGATCCCGGAAGAAATTACACCCACAAAGTTACCAATTGCTCTATTAGAAAAACCGTTTTAACCGTTAAAACTTGGGGAAACTAAACAAAAGAATCAAAAGTTAGCAAATCCGTTAAAATCAATGAAATATACAACGAGATATACTAGTAGATCTACTTTTTTTTATTTTTTCTTTGATTTTAATTACAAATTAATTTTTTTTTAAATTTTTAGATTAATGGTTCTTGATTATTTTTATCGCGTTTATTCCTGTACCCAATTTCCTCTTTTTTTCGTTTTTTCAGCCGACTTAATGAATTAGGACAGACTTCAATAGGTTGTGCAGGCGGCCGGCTGTCTACCATGGCCAGGGTCGTTTTGAGGTTACCCTGGCCACTGTGCGAATGTGTCAATGTCGCCATTGCTCAATCGACATCTGGAATTAACTCCGAAAATATGATTTACGACATTTTTGAAAAATTAATTAATTAACTTATAAAATTATGAAAAAATTTGACAGTAAAAATTCAACTATGATTAGTGAATCGAAGCGACTCGAAGGTCACATTTTGTGAGTCTCAAAGCCCTAATAATAGCCAAATATAAAGGCCATTAGCCCTAACTGAGTACACGTGCCAATTGTCCCTTCTAACCTCGTTTTTCCCATCCCATGCAGGGTTCGGTTTAAACTTTAAGCTTTTCCGGAGTGGAAGATAAAATGTATGGGAAAGTCGGGAACCTTTCGAAGTCACACGCATGTGGGTAATTAATATTTTATTATTTGTGTTATTTGTATCCTTATAATTAAAGAATAAATTTAAAAAAAATTTGTTGACTGACTGACTGATTGCTATTAATAATGATGTAATAAGTGAAAATTGCGTTAGATTTGCAGTGCCACGTCTTCAAGAGGGTAATAATCTGAAAGTGCCATATGTGGTGGAGACCAGCCGCCGCGACGAGGACAATGAGACGCTGTTTTTCATTGCTATGGTAACACGCGAGACACATCATGTCTGGTCAATTAAATATCAGGCTGCTCTGAAACTGATTTCATAAATCACTTTTGTCGAGCCAAACTTTTTGAGTGTAATTTATCACTCGATTGTTTCTTTAGGTCACATTTTCACATTTATTAAAATTAATTAAATGAAATTATTATTTTTGTGTGAAAAGTTGTTCAAGATTGTTTTTATATGGAGTTGTTATCTTAGTGAAATCTTTTTTTTCTTTTTTAAATAAGCACTGACTAATTAAAAACTTTTTAAAAAGGTTATTCACGGTAGGATGATTTCTTAACGCATTTGAAATGTTACCAAAGCTTTTGTTGTTTTTCTTGGAATTTTCTAATTTTTTTTTAGATCTTGTCTTAGACCAAAAATACAATTTTTACTCTGAGTTTCGGATAACAGAAAATAACAAAAAATTATTTTTAAAAATTATATATTTTTTTAAGAAAAATGAATTTTTTACAGTAATTACTTATTTGTATACGACATTTCATTGTTTTACTATTTATTTAATTAATACAAATTTTCAAAATTTTCATTTCCAGATAATTTTTTGTCATAATTTCAAGGTTGATTAATTTGCATATCGTATCCATAATTGTCGCCGCCTAATACGGAAGTGCGAATTGCAACATTAAAAAAAAATTAAATTCGAAAACCATACGACAACCTTGAACAGTAAATTATAATATTTTATTTCAGAATGTAATACGAAATTAAAAACTCGAGCTAATATGGTATTAGCTTCGGACAAGATCCGAAAATGGCTTTGAGCTACTTACTCACGTAAATGAAATGAAAAGGTAAAATCAAGTTGTTTGAATCGCGAGTCAGTAATTACACTACATCAAATTATATATTCATAGCGCTAAACACTATTTTTATATGCACGAGACAAGGATCGAGGCGGGTTCTACGCATGCAGCCAAGTTCAAATTTTACCTTGCACTCGATTTGTAAAATTAAAGTGGGAAGGCCCCTTGAGCTAAATATACTCATCGTAGCCGGCAGCCGTCACCGTAAATGGGAAGAAAGGCCAGCAACCCTTGCAGTGTCTCGCCTTACCAAAATCAAGATCACCATTCATCAGTTTTTGCTGTAATTTGCACTGCTTCCGTGTTTTTTTTAATATTTAAAAAAAATTGTTTATGCAGTGTTACAATGTTGTTTGCTTTAATTATTTATTTTCATTCCCAGTAATTTTTGTTTTGATGACATTTACAGCATGGAAATAACAGTTTGCAATTCGGTTTATTTGCGAAATGGCTTACTAGCAGCTCTTGGAATTGGTTTTAAAGGCGTTGCGTGTGCCTCTGGTGATGAGTTTTGTAAATGATGTTTTTAGAAGAAGGTTTACATGGAGCATGTCTTCTCTTTGAATTACATTGAATTATATAATAAAAGATTAATCAATAAAACCTACCTCAGAAAATATAATGTTAATTTTTTTCTATATTATGTTAAGTTTTCTTGCTGAAATTAATAAGTGTTTACATTTTAGGTCGAGCACCGTGAGGAGTAGTTAAGACACGGATGGTGTTGTACAAAAGGAAGGGTGCACGACCAACTTTGCTTGTTAGTCTGTAGACGACATCAGAGACGATGAGAAACGGCCACTTTTGCCTTTGACCTCTCTCGGATTCCCAATGCTGCCACGTAAAGGCCCTTAAAGCGAAAAAGTTGAAAATGACAGAAAAATGATTTTAGGTAGGGTTTGAAAAATAAAGAACGATTTAACTGTAGACAATAATAAAATTTTTTGGAAAAGAAGGATGAAAAATAGAGAAAGTTGTGAGAATAAGATTCTCGTTACACTACATCTAACCCCAACAATTCTTTACGGGAACCCGCTTAGCTAATGATAGCCATCCACATGGTCTCAGGGTCGGGGTTTGTTGTATTTTTATCGGTCCACTGTATACTTTTGACTAGCAGGTGAACTAGTGACCTCCGTCAGGCCATAAGTTGCCCACTCACATTGACCCATCCACTATGACAATCTAATGGTGGATTGATGATTGTCGATCAAAACCATTCACCCATCACAATGTGCAACTTGAGTAAGGGTTGACTCTGACCGTCAAGCTAACTCCATAATCTTGACGCTAGAACCGAGTTAACTCCATATTCTCGGTTATCTGCGTACGTTTTAATTTAGAGCTCGTGACTAAGTTCGACTGCGGTAAGCAAACTGCTCAGCAAGCTTGAAGCATCCCAATTTCTTTCTGCAGGGAATACCGTATATATTTTGTCCAGAACCATCCATATCACTACCTGATTGTAATCACAGGTTACATCAATGCTAATCATTGTAATTTTTGGTCTGCATGGGCTGCAGCTAACACTACTGTCAGGACCGAATACCCCCCAGCCACTTACCCGGTGGAGAGACTTTCCTTCTACTCAAGTTTGCATAAGCCAAAAACAAATTTTACATGCGGTCCTGGGGTTCAAATTCTGGCCTGGCTCCCAGTTGTGACCGTCCACTCTGCCATCCTCTGGACACAGTCTGCAAATGGCGGGTTTACTAATGGGACACATTAATATAATTGAGACACGGACGTGTGATTTATGTTGTTGTTGAGTCTTTATTAGTAAAGGCCGCAACCCACATCTCCGCCATATTTCCAATGCTCTTTAGGTTCACTGGCCTCATACCGGCGGTTGAAACTGCCGATACAAAACCCTAATTACTTGAGACACCGCTTTGTGGCTAAGTGGGGCAGCTGTACATATCCTTCAACCTTCGCACAACATTTTCCATGTCCATCACATTCTTGCTTGGGCAACTCCACACATCTTCATGCTACTGCAGTTGGAGACAGACACGTTCTTAGGGGTTGAGCCTCTCAGGTGGTGTAGTGGGCATGCTCTGGAGTCATGTGACCCAGGATCCATGTTGCCCTCTAATGGCGATTGGTCACAAGTTTTCGAATTGGTCCAAATATTGTTTCCACATCTTACCAGTGTGTTCGATAAATTCTGGCATGGCTCCTTTCAAAAAGTCAGATTTATTTTGTTGGGCAGCTATCTGCTGAGTAACTGCAGATATCAACTCAATTGGTGTTTTTGTGTCTACAGATTGTTTTGCCATTTTAATTGCTCGTATTTAATTCTGGCCATTGTAATTTGTTAGTCCATGTGTCCATCTGTGACTGTGATTTTTACCAAGTCCGTAAAATTACTAAAACCCAGTAAAAACCGTAAAGAGAAATATATGACTTTGTTTCTTTTCTCAAAACAAGGACAGGATTTATTTAAACCAATTAAAACATTTAAGATTATTTACAATCAGTAATAAAGTTTTTCAACATTTTAATAATTAATAATTACAATTAATACAACTGAACAGGTTCAGATCACCAATTATAAAAGATAAAGAACTAGAAAGGATATGGAGTTGCACCGAACTCCATTTGCTACCATAACACAAACACTAAGCTAAACTAACTACTAAATACTAAAGACACAAAAAAGTGCGAAAATAATGTTACGTGTCTTTAACTTTAAAACGAGGCCAAATGGCAAAACTACTTATCTACACACGCAGCTACGCATTGGGGTCACAATGGAACACATGGTTGGGCACAGAATACACTATCCGGAATCAGAGTGATTCATGAGACGTCGGATAATGCAATCGTATTTTCCCTGATTTCTGAACTCGCTCGTTCAACCGAATTTACATCTTTTTGGTCAGCTTGGCACTTGAAACCGACTTCCGGTTTATAATCAAACTGGTCATCTTTAACGGGATAAATCCCTTCCGTTTGGTTCAAATTATTATTATGTAATTGCATATAATATATCTGACTTACTGAAAATGCAAAAGTAGCGATCTCTTATACCCGGGAACAATAGTCATTGGCACCTCTCATTGTCCAAGGCAGTACTCGCCTTTCACTACCCGTGTCAGTAGAGAATTTGCCTTTAGCTCGATAATGTCCCATTAGTAATACATCAACACACGGAACGAGAGACTTATGGGCGCGGATCACTGCAACCCATGCTCCCATGCACCGGATCACTGCCCTTGCATACAGTGCCGGCTCCAATTCAGACAGAGCTATATTCAGCTGTCGTCATTGCTTCCCAGGGTCAGGTATTCACTGAATTTATTTCTACATCTATCTAGATTGCTATTCTGTGCAAAATGCATTAATCAAGTGACAAAGTCAGACATTAGATCAAATCATGGTATCAACATATTAGAATAGTAAAGCAAAGAACAATCATTTGCATTGACTTATATAACCAGCTAATCTCTTTTACACAAAAAAGGCATCCAATCTCCATTCTTTGGACCCTCGGACTCTATCATTTCCAGCCAATCAGATGAAATGGCTAAAGTCGTCCATCTAAATGCCATCCAATGGGCACACTGAACAATGAAGACATGTGCTCTCTTGATTAGGCCCGCGTTAAATCTAACTCTAAATGCCTAATATTAAGCACACATATCGATCACAGGAGATTTACAACTAAACACTAATAAATAACTTAATGTCTATTATTAGACCATTATTAAAATTATTAATTATTAATATTGATTTAAGGAATAATCAATCTCTGAGTCATTTATTTATAATTATACCACGATTTCCGGTTAGATATTTCTAAAAGGCGACTCAAGACTTAATCTCATTACACATGTGACTAATGGACACTAGATCACATGATCTCTGGGGCATGTCCATTCATACTACCTGGGGGGCTCAGCTTCAAATGAAAAGTCAGTCTGCTACCGCCTGCCCTAGCGATAAGATGGACGGTACAGACCTGGCTGTTCCGATTGTTAAGACAACCGGGGCTTCCCAGGATCGGGTATGTTAGATGTGGTGGTGGTCGTACAGTGGTTGAGGATATGTACGGCCACCCCACGTAGCTGGGAAGCATATTGCTAAGTTATAGGGCTACGTGGCGATAGCTTTGGCTATCGGCACATGGCTGGCAAACCGAGAGAGTGACGGGAACGGGACGGTGATGTGCGTCATGGCCCTATATAATAAAGGCCTAAAACAAACAAACCACGCATTCATCTCCGCTCATTCCACGTGAAGTGGTGGTGGATATGTCTCATTGGGGACCGTGCCCAGCCGACAGTAAAGCCATGCCTCACAATTGGGGGCCTGGCCAAGATTTGAATCCAGGGACCACACACAAAAATTTTTTTTGGCTTATGCGAGCATGAGTAGACAAAATGGATTCTCGCCGGGTTTAACCGGGGGTTTAACCGGGGGAAGACAGCTCCGACAGTAGCATAAGCTGCCGCCCGTGTGTTCCTAACAACTGGTGAATGGCATTGGCACAATATGAAATTGTGAGCAAAACAGAGCTCAGACTATCATTAGGCAATGATAGAATGGCTCTTGGCGGCATGGAGTTGGTACTTTCTACCGACTGCATAATGCTACAAGCTCGTTGGACGGTTTTCCCACCATGTCTGAAACGTAATTTTGATGCCTGTGCTATAATGCGAGAAGACTGAGGTTGCCGAACTTAAGGTGTTAGCTTGGTGACTACAGTCGGCCTTTAATTGACTTTTACATTGCGGTAGACGAGTGATTTCGGTCGAGTCCGTAGATCTGTCATTTGACTATTGTACTGGGTGAGTTGATGGGGGTGGACAGATTTTAACGTGACAGAGGTTATTTGTTCTGCCTGCTGGTCAAAGGTGTACGATGTACTATGAATGATACGGCAAACCTCAACCCCGAGGCCATGTGGATGGCTATTGGCAACTAAGCGGGTCTCTCGCAAGGGACTATAGGGGTAAGCCTAGGTTGTCGACAATCCTACCCACACAACTTTCACTGTCTTTTGTACTTCTCCGTAAATCCTTTTAATGTCTAAAGTTAAATTGTTCTTCATTTTCCTACCCATCCCTTAACTCTTTCTATCATTTTCGATTTTCGCCTTGTAAGGGCCTTTATGTGGCGATGCTGGGAATCTGGGAGCGTTCAAGGGCAGAAATGACCGCTTTCCAACATCCTTGACATCGTCTACGGGCTAACACATGTGGTCAGCTCCATACCCTTCCTTTTGTGTGAGGCTGAGCACTGTCTATCTACTCTTCACGATGCTCCAAATGCTGGGGATCGTGGTCTAGTCATGGGATGCTGTGGCTGGCCAGTGCATGGTCGGAATCTCGCCCATACGCCATTGAGTGTTAAGGGAGTGGTGAGAGGATGGCGGAACATGCTTGGAACTTCTCTCGTACACCAAAGAGTAAAAGCGGGAGAGAGCGAAGATGT
Source organism: Henia vesuviana (assembly GCA_034696185.1). NCBI lineage: Eukaryota > Metazoa > Arthropoda > Chilopoda > Geophilomorpha > Dignathodontidae > Henia > Henia vesuviana. The sequence continues at coordinate 11,811 of JAQFZU010000340.1, read as the reverse complement.
GCAAAAACATGCTTGTGGTTGTACTGTCCTGTATTCTAGATAGACACTCTGCAAATTGTGTTGGAAACTGGAACCGTTTAAAACATCTACCAACCTCGGGGGAGAAAAATACGATTTTTTTCTACACACAAAACCCCAATTTTTTGTTTTTAGTTTTGTTTGATTTTTATTTTTATGTCTATTTACGATACTCGTTCTGAATGTTAGATGAATCGTTTGTGCAATGGTATGGTGATTCGTCACTGTTTGGTTTCCAACCGACTATCAAAGCTTTCCAAACGTTTGACATTTTATAAAAAATACACAAATTTGACAGCTGGGAATTTATGTTACCCATACTTGGACTTTTGTAGGAAATTATAAAAAACTCTGTCGCGTTGTCTGAGAAATGAGTCTTTTTTAATCGATATTTTTTGTATGAAATATTTTATTTTTATTTATCTTGTAGAAATTGATTTCATGTGAAACGTTCGCATTATCTGAGAAATGCTGGTTTATAACTTTATTTTATTTCTGTTTTATGGAATAAAAAGTTTTCTTTTTATTTAACAGAAAAATAATAATTTATTTCTTTGTTCGTTGCATTTATCTTCACTTTCTTTCAAACAAAAGAAGAAGGGGAAATGCACTAATTTTAATCCCTATCACGGATGTTCCAAGGGGGATTAACGCAATGACATGTAAATCTACTAGACTGACCCAATGGACTTTGGCTTGTAGGTCAACCCTTGATGGCCAATCACAAATGCCCTCAGTCACCCCTGGTGGAGGAGACATTAAAACTTTACCACATGGGGGAGGTACACCTCTGTCTTCACTTCATTAGCTCGCACAGGAGTATTAACACCTCCGTTCCAGTCTCTTGAATTTCTAATTTGCATTAGCATAACTTTCTTTAATCTTATTATTATCTATCACTTTACGATAAATTCAAATGGCCCATCATACACATTCGAAGGGGCCAGCTGAAAATCTTTTTGGTAGAGACAGTGAGTCTTTGTCTGATGACGACAATGTCACTCACGAAATAGCTGCGGAAAGGGGCTGGGAGAGCATCAGCAATGAAGCTGATTCTCTGCCGACTGTTTCCCACAGCAACGTGAATGCGATCTATCGTATCTTGCGGGTTGACATTACACAACCTACGGCTACAAAAGATTTCAACATCAAAATGTCTTTCCTCACGAACGATAAACAAATCTTACGTGAAAAAATAGGAAATCTCAAGATGATTTGGCCGATGCTCTGCAACAGTCAAACCTGGACAGTGAATTGCTGAATATGGCTCTTAGAAATGCGGCTAATGTGGGCAACACAGGTTGCATGCAACAACCAGGAGCTTGGGGCGAGAAGGTGGCAGCATTAAAATTTTTGACATTTTTTGGATCAACGATCAAAGCAAACAAGTTTTGGAACAACTTAACGAAGAGGTTCAATGACTTGACCTGGGACAAAGATACAGAATAAACCTTCTTCGAAGCATGTCCAGCCTGTGACTCGCCCGATCGTCATGCCAATAACAATAGCCACAGCTCCTAAGAAAGCTACGACTACCACTACTGCAACCTTTACTATTTTGAACGTGTTGGCTGATCATTTGAAGGCACCTCGTGCTGGGGGTTGCTTTAATTGTGGTGGCCCACATTTAAAAAAAATTGCCCATTTGAGGTTAAACGATCAAATATGCAATCTTCACTTAAAAGAATGGAAGAATTTTGGAGATAGGAGCTAGCCTATATGGCTGCTGCTATCGATGAACCAAAAAATGAGGAACAGCAGTAGGAGGAGTCACAGGAAGTGTGACTGATGACACGTGGCTCACACCTTCTCTTGCCAAGCTGGGACAGGATGCAGTATTCCATCCATCTCCGACTGGTGGGGTAAATGCATTCCGCCATTTCAAACTGGATGTTGTGACGGATTACATATTGGTGCCAACTCAAAAGAGGACGCCATCTATGCCATTTGTCACTTTACAAATTAACAATAAATTCATAAAGGACCTGATGGACTCAGGTGCAACAAAATCTTTTGTGAGTGGTGCATTTCTAAAGAAATATGGTTTTCTTTATCTTACGAAGAAGCCTGACAACCCTTTAACTGTTTCAACTGGCAACAGAGTATTGAAATCTATTGGAACGGTTAAGTTACGACTAGTATGGGTAACTGGGGATAAGGAGGTAACGTTCCACGTTATGCCTTCTCCCTTGCCTTACTTGCTGCTAGGGTGTGATTGGATGGAGAGGAATAAGATTGTGGTGTCATTCCCTAAGCAGGAATGGTTTCACATCAACTTTCCAGCCGAAACATTCCCTTTTGAACGTGATCCCACTTTCCACGAGTTGGCAGAATCTGTGCTAGAGTAGTTTGAAGGGTTATTTATGACGAAAGAGGAGGAGAAATCTCCCAATGACATCATAGGTGGCCTGCTGTCAAAGTGCTCGATGGGGAGGGATGAGATTAACTGCTTACGTGGTTTGCTAAGCAAGTATCAGCATCTTTTTAGTGATATGGCTGGGTGTCACCCAACGGCAGAACACTCGATTCCGACGATGATCATAAACCTGTACGCTGTCGGGAACGACCTGTCAATCCAGCTAAAGCTGAAATTTTGCGTGGTCTTGTAGTGGTCTTAGAAACTAATGGGTGGGTTGAGAGATAGGAATCTCTATACAATAATCCGCCGGTTATTGTTTCTAAAAGAGGAGGGTTGTTTCGACTATGTATTGACTTACGAGCTTTGAATAATGTCACGACAAAAGATGTTTATCATATGCCCGAAATCACCATGATCTTAGCATGCCTGGGGGGGGGGGGGTAAGAAAGTTTTTTCAACTTTCGATTTCACTAAGGGATACTATCAGATTAAACTCAGGGAGTCAGATAGGTTCAAAACTGCTTATTCTACTCCACAAGGCACGTTTCAATTTACCAGAATGCCATTCGGACTTTGTAATGCACCATCTGCATTTCAAAGGATGATGGATAACGTTCTAGGTGATGCAAAATACAAATGGGCAATGGCATATTTAAATAACGTCATTGTTTTTAGCGATTCATTTGACTAGCATATAGAACATTTGGAGGATATTTTTCACAGGTTATTACGTCACAATTTGACGGCTAGCCCCTCGAAATCATTTGTATGTCCCGACAAAATTGGAATTCTTGGCTTTGTTCTGTCTGATGACGGTTTTAGGCCAAACCAAGACAAAGTCAGCGTTTCCAGTGCCAAAAGACGTCAAGTCTTTGCAGAGAGTTATCGGAATGGCTGGTTATTATGCTCCACAGCTGCAAAAGTTTCACAAAAATTGTGGGCTGCTTTTCATACTAGTCAAGAAAGACGTCTCATGGATATGGATGTAGGAATGTAATCGAGTTTATGAGAGTATAAAACGACAACTGTTGCAACAGATCATGCTCCCATTGCCCAATTATGCCCTTCCTTTCATTATTCACACTGATGCAAGTGCAGGTGGTCTGGGAGCAGTCCTTATGCAACTGTTGCCGGTCGAACGTATGCTGTGACCAGTGGCCTACGCGAGTAGAACACTGCACAGAGCTAAAAAGCATCTGAACTGGCGTGTTTGGCAGTTGTATGGGCTGTCAAAAAATCCCAACAATACATGGAATATTCCCACTATACTGTGGAAACTGACCATATGTATTTGAAGTGGCTAATGTCGGCAAAAAATCTGTTTGGTTGCCTCGCCAGATGGGCAATGTTCCTACAACAAGAGAATTTCACTATTGTATATCGGAAAGACTCTAGCAATCAAGTTGCTGATGCTCTTTTGCGCAATGGGGGGGGGAGATGATTCTGAACCACCAGAACAGTGTTAACAGTCGAACAAGAACTATGTCAACAGTCGACATCTCACAACTACAATCTCTACGCTATTAATATTCAAAATTTTTTGGTTGGTCGCAATGGGGTGCTTATGAAATATGCTCCTTACTGTTCTGACTGGTTTAAGTGATGCTTGTGATGAAAGTTTTGTGTTAAAAATAGTGATTCTACTATCTTTACGCAAATACTGCCTTCAACAATGTCATGACCACCCATCCTCAGATCATGGGGGTGTTGAAGTGACATTGGAATGAGACAAAAGAATTTAGTACTGGCCAAAAATAACTGCATTGGTTACCGATTATGTTAAAAAATGTGATCAATGCCAAAAATGTAAGCCAACTCAAAGAAAACTGGCTGGACTGTTAAATCCAATGTCGCCAAAGATGTAAGCCAATTCAAAGAAAACCGGCTGGACTGTTAAATTCAATGTTGCCAAAAATTGGTTGCTTTGAAAGGATTGGGATTGATTTAATGGAACCCATGACAAACAATTGCAATCGTTTCATATTAGTAATTGTGGACTATGCAACAGCATGGGTTGACATTGATGCTTTACGATCAGCTAAAAAGGAATCCATTTTACCTGTCGTCAAACGATTTTTTAATACATTCGGTGCACCTGTGTTCTTTGTCAGTAACTTGGAAAAGCAATTTGTTTCTGAATTGTATGAGAAATTATGCTCGGATGCAGGGATCACTCCACTTCAAACGACTCCTTACCATTCTCAAACTAATTGTACTGAGCGAGTTAATCGGAATATAAAGATAATGCTCCAAATATTCACTTTTGAACATACTGCTTGGGATGTGAAATTAGGGGAAATTAACTTTGCATTGCAAATGGCTCCATCGAGCATTCATGGCTATATTCCTGCAATGCTCTTATTTTTAAAAGAGTTACGACCACTCTGGCATAATCATGAAATGTCTTTGGATGCTCTTTTTGACCCAGAAAGGCCATACTATAGTGTCAGGATGCTGGTTGAATGTATAGGAATTTTGTTAAAAAACACTTGGTGTAGCAAACAGTTAGCTCACCTGAAACAAAAATCCTATTACGATGAACACCATTGTGATGAATCATTCAAAGTGGATGAATTGGTTTTATTAAAGACTCACCCACTTTCTAAAGCAGGAATTAATTATTTGGCTTCACTAGAAGACGATTTTGAGGTCCCTTTTTCGGTTGCTGAAGTGAAAGAGAATGGTGTCTACTTGATAGCAAAACCTACCTACCACTTTGACTAATCGAAAAACTGTGAATATTTCACTGTGAAATCATCAAATGCTATAATGCTGACTTATCCTCAGCCGAGTGGCCACTACCACTCAGACTACACGTACTGTTAGTCACGACCTTATCTAAGACCACCGACAAGTGAATTATCTAATTCAGTGGACAGTAGTCAAACTCAGCCTATAAATTCAACTGACAATCTAATTAATTCGTCAGATGATATAAATTCACAGGGGACCTTCCCTTGCCTATGTAGAGTATGCAAACCGCCTCAAAGACTTGATTTTTGATTTGGAATACGTCTCTAATAAATTCGAGATTGGTAAATGAGATGATTTAGAGCTATTGAAAATCATGTTTCTGTCTCACCAACCGCTCCGTACTTCGATTTTGCTATTCTCTCGAGGTTCGATCTTTAACCCGAGAAAATTATGAAATCATAAGCTAAAATATATTAAATTAACGACCCGCCTGGATAGTATCTCTAGCCAGTCGTTAATAAAAAAATTGTGGGACACGAAATATGGTGACAAATAAGCACAAATCGGAAGTAATCCGACCCGCTCTCATTTTTCGTTGAAAAGTGACTCTCTGCTTATTGAGCGATCTAATGATCACTCAGCGATTGGAAAGTGGTTTGTTATAGACGATTAAAACTACAAATTTACTTTTATTTCATTGTTAATACTTACTTTTGGTTGTTAAATGTGAGGAGCACAGTATCCGTGTGCTGGCCATTTGCAATCTAAAAAACTGGATCTGGTTATGGGTCTGGGTTTTGGTAGTGACATCATGATGTAGTTCCTCATTTCATTCTCTCAAAACTCGTTTTTAAACTTATCCAACAAGTTTCGAGAACGAAAAAATCGACATATGCATTATGTTTTGGATTAGAATGTGTATTCTTGCCCAAAAATAAAATTTCTATCACTATGGAAACTTAGGAGAGGGTCCTAAGATCTATTAGTCCCTCCCTCCCTATTGTCTTAATTAATTTTGCCACCATGTGGGGTTAAGGCACTCACAGTGTCATAACTCGTCTTATCAACAATTGATTACTGCAATTTTTTGTGACGTTGCTATGTTACTGCCTTAGTGCTCGATAACCAAAATTCGGTGAAAATTCACTTTTTCAAGTTTTGGATTACCGAATGCATCTTCGACTTCGCTACTGCTATTTTCTCACCACTTTTCAGCATTTTTTCGACTGTTTTTTGATGCCACCAGTAAGTGTTGCCGAAATAAATATCTTTTAAGTGTTTTTATATAAGTTTGATTGATGTTTGGGGGATTTTCATCTTCTGAATGCCAATCATCTGACTGAGTGAAGAATGACTGCAATGTCGAGTGCATGTCAGTGCCGGGAGATTCTCTGGACTTTGACGTGCGCTGGGCCAGCAACCATTTCACTAATAAACCACTCTAAACTTAAAATTACCTTTTCCCCATTAAATAAATACGAAAATCCCAACTTTTTAACCGGAAAATTTCTTTACTATTAACTCACTAGACTCATCGATGATTTTATTTCCGATAGACCTATCGAGCTGGTATAACACAAATACAAAACAATGAGCTGGTAATATTTTATTACAATATATGCTCGTTTTTTCTCTGATAATTACTGTCAATTTCTTTTATTATTAAAACAGGCTGACGATGTTATTAATTACTGAAAATTAATTCTCGTGCTCGCCATTATTGATGAAACTGGAAAATTCTTTCTTTCTATTTATCTTAGAATTTTTTTACTAACAATGTATGAAGCATGTTTTGCTTTGTATTAATTACAATTTATAAGGAATTTCGTGAAAGTCTTCTTGCATCGATAATGCGCAATTTTGTCACTAGATGGCACCACTGAATCAATCTGAAGTTCCCCCTCCTCTACATGACTGGTGCCAGTCTTCAGTGTGGCAATTGTCTGGGGCTGGGGTGGGTCCCTTCGGCCCTTTCAACCTCAGCGACAATCATTAGGCACTTCGAATCGCCAGAAGTGCAAATTTGGGGTCGGGGGTGGAATTCCCAATTCCATTTTTGCCTGACGATGGATTCCTGGATACTGTTTCTAAGACAACAAGGCCTTCTATGGCCCACTATCAACCCGACTCCCCTAGCTCAGGAAAAGGCAGTGCAACGGCTATGGGATTGACACATGCTCTCATTGTGGCATCTGATTACTGAGAGTTTCGACTCACAGGTGCTGGATGTCCCATCATGCGTTCCGGAGCCTGTTACTGAACTGGTTGCTGGTACAAAGCGCTCTCGGCTTATGGTATCTCCACGGGGAAACCCCATAGTGTGCAAACCGACCGAGGATGACATTGCCACCACCAACGTGTGTTACCCCCATTTCCCCAAAGACAAACTAATTTCTCGTGCAACTGTCTGCAACCACGTGTGTGCACAGAAAACACGTCAGAGAAAAGCAGAGGAGAAGGCAGCGAGGCTCGCAGAGCAAGCGCAATGCGAGACTGGTGGCCTTCAATTCACCGAGTCAGCTTTAGTTTCTGAAGAGATGAAGGTGACGCAATCTCCACTCCGACCTTCATCACCCACTCCCTCTACCTCTTGGGCCGATAAGACGAAATTGAAATTCCCATCCAACCACGACTTATCAATTGAAAAGGTAGACCCCATGACAGCAAGCGGAAAGGAACTTCTCGCACAATTTAGAGAGGACGCGAGAGAACGACGCGCCAACTGGAATGATTTCCGGTCGGAACTCGTTCTCTCACACCCTCCCGAAGTTGCGTGGGATAAGTTTATGGGATGCCCCCTTCTTCTAGGCGAGACTTTAGCCTGTATCGCACCGCGTGTAATTACAATGAGCCCCAGTGCGGTCATTGTTTGGTGGGCGGAATTGGCAATGTTGGCTGCACTCCACATGCTGTGGTGTGTATCATCGGTCATGAGTCGTGCACCGATATTTTTCAATATGTATGATCGTCTGCGCACGTTATTAAGAAGGGGAGACGACGGTATGACTCCCGGTTGATGATGCTCCCTCTCCCAAGTTCAACCAATGGCGCTATGATGGCGATTGGCCGATACCACCAAGCATACGGTTCCCAAACACACTTCACAGTGGGCGACGTGGAAATGAACTCAGTGCGTACCTGACCCTGGGAAGCGACCGATGATGGCAACTCATTATAGCTCTGCCTGAATTGGGGCCTGTACTGAAAAATGGCAGTGATCTGGTGCATGTGTTGCGCGTCCGAATGTTCTCTGTGTATCGATGTGTTATATCCAATGAGACTTTGTCGACTTAAAGAGTAAATTCTTTATCGACATGGGTAGTAAAGGCGACTACTGCCCTGGACAGTGAGAGACGCATCTCTTTAGGTGTCGATGACTACTGTTCTCGGGATCGTGAAGCCACTCCATTTGTATTTTCAGTTTGCCACAATTCTTTCATGCACTTGCATGATAATAATTTGATTCCAGGAGCAAAAGGAACCCTTCTCGCTTGCGAGGAGCTGTTTGGTGATGAACCAGATGTCGGTTCGATGCGTCGCGTGAACCGTATGAGTGATATCCCGAGATAGATAAATAATGCGATTGCATTATCTTACATCTCGTGAATCTCTCAGATGTCTGATAATCCATTCCATGTCCGACCATGTGTTCTTGAGTGTTTCCCTGTGGTGTAAACTCATGTTTGTAGTTAAGTAGTTTTAGCCACTCGGCATCTTGTTGTTAGTTTAATGTTAAAGTCGCGTACTTTAATTTTGCACCTGTTTAGTGTCTAGTATTTTGTTGTAGTTTGGTTAGGTTAGTTTAGCTTAGTGTTGTGTTAGATTAGCAAATGGAGTTTTGCATAACTCCATATCTTGTTCTCACTCTATTTTAGTGATGGTGATCGGAACCTGTTTTAATGTATTAACTTGTAAATATCCAGTGTTTGTAAACTAATTCTAGTATTAATTGTAAATCTAATTATTGATTGGTTACTTTGGGCTGATTAATAAATTCTGTCATGTTTTGATAAAATATACGAAGTCAGATAATTTCTCTCTATAATTGATTTTCACCGGGTTTAACTAAAATACAGACTTGGGAAAAAATCACCGTCACAACTATCTAGTTGTCTACCAGTTCAGATGAAAACAACTGATCATGCTGTTGAATGAGCAGTGATAATCGGGTCTCCTGATCACTTGTCAACAATGACTGTTGTTCAACTTGACCTATTCCCACGGAATTTGAAACATGCAAAAAGTCATCTAATTGGGTATAATTATATCTATAACCAATAAACTTGTCTCTTTGTAATCCACAACTACTACAGAAGTAGAGATAGATTGTGAGCCTAACATTATAGTTACTCATGCAATACCTTTTACATGAGTTTTTACAGGTGACTTTGCATAGCCCCTAAGACACATTGACGTAGATGTTATAATTGACAAATGATCTGCATGGTCAAGTGACTCATATTCATTACTACTCAACAACATAGCCTCGGCACCAGTATTAACTTGGAATCAAATAGTAGTTCCGTTAACAAATACATTTACCCAAATTGGTGGTACATGAGGAATATCTTCTATTTGACATAAAAGGTAATCTTCATTTTTTTCTTGAGATGTAGTTACTATCTGGTACTTTGCATAGTCTAAATTGAGGATGGTTAAAACTTCTTCTCATGAATGGTCTCTGTCTTTGCACAGATGAACTAGCTTGATTTACTAACTGGGGACAATTTTTTTTGAAATGAGGACCACCGCACTTGAAACACTCAATAGCCAAATAACCTGGTGATGATACACGGCTATCCTGAAATTGATTGAATGGACATTGATTAACCGGTGGTTGATTATTTGAAACATTGCCATGGGAGATCTGGGAATTCCTATTTGAACAATTAGTGAAGCGATTCCTACCTCCTTGCCTCCTTCTATTTTGAAACCCAGGACGAAGTTGCAAAATGGTTGCAGAGGGCTTCTTTTTAACTTGTGATGTGGTTGGTATCATATTATCCATGCCAGCATCTTCAACCAACGATGCTGTAGGTCTAGATACCTTATAGGCGGCAGCCAAGGCTCTGGCTTTAGAAAGAGTAAGGTCCTCTTGAAGTAACAAGTAGGATTTGAACAATTGGTTTTTAAATCCCCTTAGGAAATTATCTAATATTACACCTTCTACTTCCTGTGTTGGAAATCCACATGCTTGTGCAAGTTTGAGTAAATCATCCAGGAAAGTTAAATAGTATTCTCCCTTCCATCTAACTTTTTCCACGAGCCACTGTCTAAATACATGGGCTTGCTTAATTGGTTTAAGTCTTTTCTTCATGAGATCATTAATCTCATCTACTGTCTTCTTAATTATAGATTCTTGGTAAGATATATTCTGTAAAGCATCGAATGTGGCAATTCCCATGGTTGTTGAGGCGTGGTTTTACTGTCGACTGGGCACGGTCTCCAGTATGGCAGATCCACCACCGACTCACATGGAATGAGCGGAGACAGATGCGTGGTTTGTTTGTTTAGGTTTTTATTAATATAGGGCCGCAAGGTACATCATTGTTCCCGTCACTCTTTCGGTTTGCCTACCATGTGCCGATAGCCGAAGCTATTGACATGCAGCCATATAACTTAGCAACTTGCTTCCCGGCTACATGGGGCGGCCGTACATGTTCTCAACCGCTATACTGTTGAGGCATCTCAGGCAGAACAAACAAAGATGTTGTATTTTGTTGTATTCAAATGGACAATAATATAAAGGTCGATTAGTTTTTTGGCCCATTTTTAATCAAAAAGTTGTGGTTTGGTATATTTTCGTTCAACCGCCAAATCTTTCCTGATATTTCCGATGTTTATTGGTCTGTGAAACACATTTATTTCACGTGTTATGACCAATTAATTATTGATTATACTTGCTGTTTAAGTCCTTAACACAATCGATGCACAAAATTGAGCACAAAGTTCAATAAAAGCATAACAATGAAAATTTAATCAGGAGCACATAAAAAACATACATTCGACTCGAATTATTTTGGGATGAGGCAAAGCCCACGTATTAAGTTATACAAAAAGAAGATGCAACACAGCATCCTAAATCTAAAAATAGATCGTTACAGGTAATTAATAACAATTAGGCTTATAATCAGCCAACGCCATCTATCGGAGGCGAATTCCTTACGGAAATGAAAACCGTTACGCTAGAGATTTCTAACGCAAAAACAAAACATGTTAAACAATGACAAATATTAATTAATTGCCAAAAACACTTTCCAACTGTTACAATTGAAACAAAGTAAATATTAAATAAATACTAAAATAACGAAAATCATTCGTTAAACATTACGTCGTCAGAGGTCGAAGTCAAAACACTCACAAAAGAGAAGAACATAGCATTTATTAGATTGATGGTTCAAGGTCATAGACACAACTGACTGAGCCAACAATCGCAACAAGAAGTAACAAAGCTACCATCATAATAAAACCAAACAAAATAGAAACCACAACCATCAACAGATGGCTGCAAACACACTAAAACTAACAACTGCTTGGACAAGCTTGTGACGTTCCGCTTTGCCGTCGACTGGGCACGGACCCCAGCGCAACGGTTACACAGACACGGCACTGTTTTGGAATGAACGGACACGTACGCATGATTTGTGTGTTTTAGGCCTTTATTGATGTTCGTCGTAATAGGTTTTTTGTTTGAGTTTAGCTAGTTGTTTACTATCTTGTGCATTTTTCAACAAAATTCC
>JAQFZU010000339.1:0-30584 GCA_034696185.1 Henia vesuviana | reverse complement strand
CATTCTAAATATAGAACAAATTTTTATCGTTTTGGAGATTTATATTTTTCTTTTATTGGTTTTGATCTTTATACTATTAGACTGATTCCAATATTCAATTTCAAATGTTAAGAATTACATTTTCTATTGGTATTGCAATTTTTCTGCTTTTCAGCTTTCAACGTAGACGGTTTAGTTTATTTGGTTTCTGGCTGTATGTGAACTTGTGTAAGTTGCTCGTTACGATCAACTTTAATTACTGATTATTAATATTGAATTAGATCGTCAATTATTCTACCTACTTAAGATTGACCCTAAGTGGTCAAAATTTGTATATTTTAGTAAATTTAAGGCTGAACACAAAGCTTCAGTATGCTTTTAGTGCGAATTAAGATTTTACCAAATTATGTACACAAATACTTTCAAAGCTGGGGTTTTCATTTAACAACTAGTTAACTATAAGTGCTTTTATATGAGATTGGAGTAAATTGCACAAATTGAACAAATTCTATTAAACTTGTAAATTAATGCAAATTACATTGAAATTCTAAAGTCAGCTTCACACATGGTAGAAATTTCTCATCAGAGAAGAAACTGGAAATATCCAACGACTAAAAAGTATCCTACAAGACTTAAAACAAGCAACAATTAATTATTTTAATAATTCTAGTATACCTCATTTTGCATATTTATATACACAAACACGTACAAATATACCAGTATCTCTTGTGTCTCTCTTGTGGAAAATCTTTTAAGACTTATAAAAATTATAAGGTCATGGCTTAGCGAGTAGGCAATGCCCATGGACAAAGACATCGACCAATAGATTATTGTATTACCAAAGGAAATATAAATTTATGAAAAATTGTTTGTAATATATGTTGTTGTGTCTTGTTTGTTACAAATTATCAGTTACTGTTAGGATTTTTTTCCCTACCAATTGAGTAATAAGTTGTCGATGTCAGCTTCGACCCTCTGGCTTAGTTCCAGTTTGAAATTACAATAAATACGAGTGGATGGGCCATGAGTGTCATCTTTAACTGCTGACGATAGGGCGATGCTGCGTCGAGTGAGGTCTCGTATCTCGACGAAGAACATGAGTTATTCCACTTCGAACGACTTTTACCTCAAAACTAAACGTGCCTCGGTGAAAGGTCGTCCATCATCTACGTCGACGCACCGGAAATGCATCCGTCCCATCCTGTTGCAGAGCCCGTACGTTTTGAGCTAATGGTTGAGAGACTAAGTTTTAATCTACGTGAAATCGAAACGGAGTAAATGGCCTAAGTTTACTCGGGTTCAGTCGTAATGCGCTGAAGAAGGAGTTGAATAAGGAACTCGCTTCGAGGCAATAAAGAATGGAATTCCAATGGTGTGTGGTGCAATCAAGGTCCACGTATTGGTCGATGCAGCTGTTCAGAGGTTAAATGGCGGCTGCAGAAAGGTTGTAATTTCGGGTCGAGTTTGAAATTTAAAGGTGATTTTTACTTTAATTTTATATTGTATTTGATGTCTACAGAATTATTAAGAAAATACAAATTTTAGATTTTCATAAAAATTAAATTATCACACAAACCGCATGTTTTGACGGTGAAAATCGAATTTATATAAACAAATTACAATTAAAAATTGCAATGATAATATTTTTTTATTAAGCTGAAATATAATCTAAGAGCAAAATACTAAGTAAACAGTAATTTCGTTGCAAACTTCTCTATTTTATTCAGTTTTCTTGACCCTTAAATATACACTGAGTGCAGTAATGAGTGTAAAAATAACAAAGACTTGCAAATTATCTTAGTAAGGTTAAAGATGAAATTCAGCAACGTGTGAAGCTAAAAAAAATAATTGTAATTAGTTTTGTTATTTATATTGCATCCAGTTCCAAGGCTACTATGGCATGAAAACTCAAAGAACCTCAACCGACTATTCCGCACGCACATTTTGGCCTAAAGTTTCCAATTTAAAATACAGAAAGAAAATTATAATTAAAAAAAACAAAAAAAAAATGCAAATGGAAAAGATGATCCGTCGCGATGCCAATTTCTATTTTAAGATCCCGATGAGAGCGATTTAAGTCTATTGCAAATACCTGTGAACTGAGTCGCTCAGGCAATATTTAATTAAAACAAAGTGCGTGTATCACCATACACCATCCTATTACACCTACACATGGGTGAGAACACGTAAGAAAACTTAATTAATTTTTGCAAAATGAAATGGCAACCGAAAATAATGAGAGTCGGCGAAAGAAGATATTAATGCAGCGTTGAAAGTGTTGCGAATGGCCAATTCCCTATGGATAAATTTCGAACCGTCGACGACTTATTTCTTCTTTTTTTAAATAAAAAAAAAAAAAAAGTTAAAAAAAGTGATTTTACATTATTAAAATTTATATTATCATTTCAATATTAAATTTAGGGAAATTGCAGTGATTTTTTTTTTAAATTCAGGGAAAAAAACATGAGAACTCTGTGGGCGTCTATATTTTCAATTTCTTGCGCGTTTATCCTTTAATCCGTGTTTCGTCTTAATAGCGGCCATCCATCGGGCGCAACGAGCCGGCAACAAGATGCGTGCAGGTGCGAGCCCATACCGGGCCCGTGGTCGTCGTCTAGGATAACTCGTGACATCCGCAACTGGACTCTAGTAAATGGTCCATAAAGTGGAGCGCCTAGCACTCGCCAACAGCCCTCGAGGGAATGCGTCTCGGGCCTAAATGCGAGATGCATCAGCATTCACCTGCTTAGCATCAAAACACTGTCCACACTTTAAATGGCTCACTATACTTTTCCCTTCATCGATCGAATTAAAACCGATCCTTCGTTTCCGTTTCATCAACTCTTCGGATGAGGAGGACTTCGTATCGCTATCGTTTCCATCTTCCAATTGCTTAAACTTTTCTTCTTTAATTTATATTTAAAAAAAATACTTTTAAGGCTATTTATATGTAATCAATGAATGAATTTTTTTTATTTTTTTTATTTTTGTTATTAAATTTTAAAAATTGTCTTTTCTTTACTTTTGGGAATTTGGGATTTTAAAGATTTTTTTTTTGTTCAATATAGTTATTTTTTCTTTTCTCTTTTTTATATAAGTGAATTTAAGGAAATGCATTATCTGATTATGTTCTACAGTCTGTCTCGAATTTTTTTTTTTTAGTTTTAACTGTGGAATGTAAAGAAAACAAAGTCGAGTATTCTCATTAAAGAGTTGTTGAGCTCTTGAAATTTCTGAATTGCGATTAATGAAGCAAATAGAAGTAATTTTTAAGAGCTTGACATAAACGACAATATTTATTCTTCTGCTTCTACAAATTGAATTCAAATGTCTGTT
Source organism: Henia vesuviana (assembly GCA_034696185.1). Taxonomy (NCBI): domain Eukaryota; kingdom Metazoa; phylum Arthropoda; class Chilopoda; order Geophilomorpha; family Dignathodontidae; genus Henia; species Henia vesuviana. Next base: position 27,269 of record JAQFZU010000339.1, on the reverse strand, counting down.
TTCAATAGAAATACAAACAAATCGCAATTTGACTCTCCCATTTGAACTACAAAGAAAAAGATGCATTTACACAACAATAACAGAATTGAACTTTTGGGCTTTTACATATCGGCAAAAAAATAGACATTATAAGCAAAATGAATAAAAATAAATACACTTATACAAAAATAAAAGATCAACTATCGTCTGAGTTTTTTCTTATGCGAAAGTAAGTACTTTTAGAAAGCACCGACACCTGAGGTCAGTAGATGGTGTACGCAAAATAGAAACGTAACAAAAAAAAGTAACCCATAAATAACAAAAGAACAGCTGCATTAAATCATAAATGTGTTTTTCTTTCTCATACACAAGCTGCATAAGAATACATTTTGAATACAGTTTTTCAAAGCAGTTTTGATCAACTCAAAAGATTTAATTTGGAGAAAAAGTTTAAAAAAATTTTTTTTTTTAAAGATAATTTTAAGTTAAGTTAGTTAAGTTCAACCTATCTCTTTAAAATCAATTTAAGTTTTGGTTTGTTAAATTAAACTGGTCACATCTGGGGATAATACCGTAAGGAATTAAATCAGTAGGGAATTGTGTCCACTACATTTATTAAATGATGTTTAGGCCTTATTTCCTCACTTATCTTGAGACTTCATTTAATCCGAAGTGTATGTTGGTGTAAATTCTTGCTAAGAATATAATGAAATTTGCAAGTTTGAATCAAGTCTCGAATAAATTGTAATAAAATTTTAATTGGCTTTACGAGTTTATAAATTAAATAGATTCAAGTAGCAAATGCGAATAGAAAACCTTAAAATGAAATAACATTTTCGATGCCAAATGATTTTGAATTATTGTGATGGCAAAGCCAGAACAAATTACTTTTAATAAGCAGCATTTTACCGAGCTTTGGCATTAGTAATAAAACGAAAAGAATATTAGCGCCAGCAAAATTGAATTTACGTTTTTTTCGTTTTCTTCCAAAGAACTGAAAGAAAATTCAATATTCCGCGGAACACTGCAAAAAGGGCCTTTTGCTCTTTACTATACTATGACTGCTGTCCTGTTCCTTTGAGTATGATCTATATTGGAAACGTGTAGTCTAACCCACATCCGAACAACTGCTTTCTATTTCATCCAGACACTTTTGAAATAAAATATAAGAAAAATTTGCCTTTTTTTTTCCAAAACTTTCTTATTTACAAGTTGCAACGATAGCAGATTTAACATTTCTCGATATACAGTGGGCCCAGGAAAAAATTGTATGGATTCGATACTTGTTTTGGTGACAAGATGAAAAGTAGGCAAAATTATAGTCATTTTTCTTTTTTGTTTACAAGTATCTTTGAATCGAGGCTAACATTGGATATGTACTCATTTCTTAATGTTTATTGTAAAATTTTATTTTTTATAGTTTACTATTAAACTGAATCTTTTCATCACAAGAATTTCTTGTTGGATTATTGAGCTTCAAGAAACCATTAGTCATATTTGATCATTCGTTTTTCTTGTTTGCTATCGGTTGATTTTATCACCTGGTATCACTTAAGGGAAAATGTTTCCACACACGAAAAATGTTTTTTTTTCCATCAACATAATGCTTGAAAAAAATTTATATCTGGTCAACAGAATTTTTCAAGATGGAATTGTGGGAAACATACTTGCAATAATATCTTGAGATCTATTTCTGAGAATTTCCTTGCTCGAGAAGCTTTTAAATGTATTAGATTTATGAATTAGATTGTTGAAAAGGAATAAGTGGATGCGAAATATTATAAAATTTTAATTTTTTAATGTAAAATGCAAAGGATGGTAATATTTTACTGAAGTTTTTTGGATTTTCAGTCAGCAGACTTTATGCTGGAAGCTAAGAAATTGCTGAGATTTTTTAATCAGTAAACTTTTATACTTGAAATTGAAGAATTCTTGTAAGTTTAATTAATCAATATCAAATTACTTGTGTCTTCAGGCTTAGTACTTACTAGAATTAAATGTAGTGTATGGCTTTCACATTTAAAATATGACAAGGCAGTGCCAAAGTTTATTTCTATTCATCATCAATACATTAGAGTAGGTGTAATTTATAGCATTTTAATCTTTTTGTATGATTCAATGGTTTTTTTATTTTGTATTTTTTATTTGAATTTTTATGTATTATTACTTACTAGTCATAATTCAACAAGGAGTTAGCACCTTATTGTATAATCCTCACACTTTGTATTAATTAGAATATGTTGTGGCATGGTTTAGTTAGGCTTAACTTTTGCACAATATAAATTTAGTATTTACTTTAAAATATGAGCGAAGTTGTAATACCCACAAAAGCTGTCACCGAAGATACTGCTTTTATTCTAAAGATTAGATTGCTCATTAGAGTGATTCTTACCACATTACGTGCGGCAACATATTGTCTTCTTTCTATTTCCAAAGTTCTGATTACAGTTTGGTGCTAACAAGATCGTTCCAAATTGTATGAATCAGCTTTATCAAACATATATATCGTAAAATTTAGAATCACAATACATGAAATTTATATATTTATTACATAACTTGTCTCGAAAACTTATTAAGCAAATACAATTAGTGAAAACAATAAGCTAACTAATGATGTAATAAGGCAGTTGCAAATACGTAGTTGTACACACTTGAAGTCTTATTTACTTGTGGCAACTGCTTCAGATACAGATAAAGCACAAATTAAGCATTTTAAACTAACTTCAATCAAGTTCTACCAGAATCAATCATGACTTGACAAGTGTGGTCACTTGAATTGAAACCTATCCAGATATTTGCTTTAATTACTATTTGATTTGCAGTTGCCACTGCAAATCAAATTGTAATTATTGATTGTGTATTATGCTTCATTTGTGCTTTATTTGTATCTGAAGTAGTTGCCACTGTTTAGATCTGTATTCTCATATAAAGCAGCTACCATCTGCAAAAGCATGAATGCAAATTTAAAGATCGATTGCACAGCCATTATCAACTGTAATCACTTTTTACATTACCACAAACCAGTAGCACTGGCTAAACTCTGAATAAATAAAATTTAAAGACGGGCATGAATTTAAGTAAATAAAAACTTGCTTAGTTTAATTTAGTTTTATTAAAAATGTTATTTTCTAATGAAAAAATTAGATTCCGTTTATATTTTTTGCTATTTTACGCCATCGCTTAGTAATATTTTCATCGGTTGCTTAGGTTCTATAACATAATATTCAGCCACAAGCAAAGTTCCAGGGCCCGCCAGTCCCAGGGTGGCCCAGGCTCAGCTGGGTTGCATACATGTTTATGGTGAAGACTTTCCGCGAGTCCGTCTGTTACGGGAGGGGGTAAGAGGGAGCTTGTAAGTAATTGTACCCGGGGCTCGAACCAGCTATTGCTGCAGGGGGTGGGATTTCTAAGCCCTACTTTTACATGCCCCCCCCCCTTTCCCTGTTATTACACCAACAAGAATCTTCTTGGTGGTGGAACCAATAGGGCCTACTGGTAATCTTTCTCTTCTTTCCTAATTTTTTTTCTTGCCGATGATGGGTACTGGGGTCCCGATTGTTCTTTTTCATTGGTTTTTGGGTTTGTTTTTTTTATTTTATTTATTTTGATTGTGTCGCGATGTCTTGCCACACGGCAATGCTGGGTTATTCCTGGTTTTTGTCTCGGCACTTGACTGTGTTGGGTATTATTGTGTGACTTGTGTTAAATATTAAGTTAAGTTGTTGACAGGTCGGTTATGGCTATATTAGCCACAGGCAACCTAAACAACAAATCACCACTACCGTCTTTTGCTGGCCCTGACTATAAGTTAATATTAAAATTACAATTTTAACAATAAAGAAAAATAATTTTACAACAGATTTCTTGTGCAATTAATTTGGCTTTAAACTATTTCAGAATGTTTATTTGGAAATAAATATTCCAAATATTGGAATTCTCAGGCAAAGTTCTATCAGAATACATTGTCATTGGTATGTCTCTCAAACTGCAATCTAACCATCATATCTTTATTTGTTTCGTGTTTTATTTTTTCTGTTGACAGTCGCATATGGTCTGGCGACTTTAAGTTTTATTTACTCACTCACCCAACCATCACATCATCATTTTATGGAAGCACACATGACATCCTCATTGTTATGATTGGCTGGACGTAATTCACTACATTAAGTCGTTAAGTCGTTCATTTAAAACCTGTTTGAGTTAAAGGAATATTTCATTTTGCATTAACTTCAGTATCTCAATTCATCTTGTGTTTGTTTTTCTTAATATTACTTCTAGCGTAAATTAGTATTTAACATAGCATTATAGGTGATGTTGAACACTTTAAATCTATGTGAAAATTCAATTATTTATCTATTACCCTCAGTGTAATAAACAAACATATCAAATTCTCATGTGAATTGGATCTGCTTAATGAACTACTGTAAGTATATAGTAGTCAATTAATTAGTATAAAATATTTAAATATAAAACTTGTTTGTTTTAATCTAATTGTGTTTACATTTAATGCTGCATACTCACATTGTGGAAAAATTTTATTAAAGGTGTCACCTAGATAGACATGTTTTTTAGTTTCTTTTAGTTTAATAATTTCTTCATAATTTATCAGAGTATTTTCTTATGAACAATCACTTCAACTCTTTTTCAAAAGAATGAAGAACTCCCAAAAATAAATCTTAAATGGTAACACAGTATTTGGTTGGTTTTTATAAAACACACATTTAAATTGTAAACATAAAATCATGAAATTTTAAATGAAAAGTTGCAAACTTTGTATTTTTTTAGACAAAAGAAATTCACATTCTTTTATTGGGAACCATTAATAGAACAACTTGTATATAGTTCTTTCAATAAAATACAATAAATAACAAAACAGTCTAAAAAAAATTCACTGAAAACTTCTTTGGCTTAAAAAGTAAATGCAAATTTAATATTTAAACTGTTGTTTCACAGATTAAATTTTTAAGTTATTGTTAAATGGAAAAATACTCCAGCCTTAAGCCTTTAAATAATTCTATACTCATGTTTTTCTTGATCTTATGAAGGTTCGGTTTTACCATTGTAATTGAATATTTACAGAAAAAGTATTTGTTTGTTAGACAAGCGAATAAAATTGCTATTACATGAATGGGATCTTGTCTTTATGGCGATTTCTCCTTTAAATCTTGATTGGCAAAGCAAAACAAATTAATCTACCTGCATTTGTTCTTGTAATAGAACTATTTTTATTAAATTTATATGCATTTCAAATTTAATTTATTTCTTTTGCAAATCAGTAAATTTTTTTGTCTGAAATGTGACATATTAATCATTTCCATAAATCGCTACATAATTTTGCTTTAATAATGTCATGTTAACAGATGACATTTTTAACAAAGAAAAAAGTAAGTTTAAAATATTCAAAATATTTTTTTTATTTAAAAATATTCAAAAATATATGAGCTTACCCCTGTATGATTTCTATCACAATTCCAACATATCCTCAGCAGGGGTCCCTCACTCACAATACTATTTTCTTAAACTTTTTCAACCTTTTTTTCTGGCATAGATCCCATTCACAGTTTTATTTTAACTTGTAATTTTTGCAAAAATCATAAACTGGCGGAGAAAAAAAAGTATTTTAATAATTTCATGAAACTGTCTTCTTCAATGAAATCACCGATTTTTGAACGGCAGCAGCAGGTAACAAAAGCAGTTGAGAGAGCTAAATTTTGCTTATAATTTAAGTTGACGTGTGCAAAAGAGGGCCAAGCGACTTTATAATTAGGGGCACATTTAATATCGGCTTTGCGGTTTTGACGCAACATTTAAGCCGCTTAGGCCTAGACACGCGCGCGCACAAAGTCAGCAGGCAAATGTATATTCAGAAGTCTAATAATTCCTCGGTTAGCAACCGACGAGGAAAAACAAATTAAAGTACTTGTCATATGAATCTGGCCTTGTGTAAGCGCCCGGTCGTGCGGTTTTGCCAACGAATTACGCTCTCGAGTTTGTTCGCGCCGTCTTCATCCTTCCAATGTCGACGCACAACTCGACAAGTTTGAGAAGACACATTAACCATGTTTTGCAGATTAACTTGTCGTTTGTGATCGATGACTAACAGGGGCAGAGGACTGATCTTCCTTATCAGGCCTAACCTAAGATATACACACATTTCTTCGACAAGCCCCTGGAAACGAAGTCTAAGAAAGATGGATGTCGGACGTGCCCGGTGTTGAATGCAGATTTGCTTTTTCCCTTTTGCAACTACTACCAATATTTTAAAGCAGACATCACACTATTTTTTTACTTTTTTCCTTTTCATACATGACTATGACTAGTCAAATAAAACCCAATAATGCAATAATGAAAAAACGATAAATCCATTTGTTTACTTATTTTATTGCTTCCAATAAATAAATTTCGTATTTTGAGAATTTTTGATTACGTAATTGCTTTAGCTTTAAGGAACATTTGAGATGACAAATTTGATTTATAACGAAGGTTAAATTATGCGTTTTGCTCGGTGTCAATCGGCGAACTAACGCTCGTAGTCGTGGTTAATTAAATTAGAATTTTAAAATAAAATTCTAATTTAAGTTTGTGAATTTTATTTTACTTTTTTTTTCTTTTTGTTAAAAGTAGGAAAAAATGGCAGGTGTAAAAAGAAAAACGGGGTCTTTTTATGCCTCTTTACACGTTTCTGTTCGTTTGCTCTCAGCTTCATAAACCTGAAATCGCTCGAGTGCAACGCACGAATTTGTGAGATTTTCATTTTTAGGATTTTATCAAGAATTCATTCTTGACCTTTTAAAGAAAAGAAAGTTTGATTAAATTTATATACATTTTTTTATTTCAATTTAAAAAAAATTTTTTTTATATTAAATTACACCGATGATTACGATATTACAAAATATAATAAGAATTAATAGTCAACGCAATAATACGGTGACACGAACGCAATCAATCAAAATAACTCATATTTAAACGTTAAATAAATCAATTCAATCATTATTTATTTTTTTCTTATAAATTCTAATATTACATCGCAATAAAAACTTGAAGAAAATTTTATTACCAAAAAAACGTAATTACTGTCACATCAGGAGCCAAAAAAGCCCTTAACTAAATCCCGGGAGGAAATTTGGTTTGAGCCGCATTTAAAAGTAGTTATTATTCGATTCGAAATAATTTCAAGGAACTTGTTTCCTTATCTGTCACCGAGGAAATCACATTTATGCAGACGTGAAAAGATTTTCTACAGTAATATAGCACGGGATGACGAGAGGAGCGACATTCTTATGCATATTTAAGCGGCTGAGAAGGAAAGGCGAAAGGAGAACGAGTGCCCTGTGCGTGTTGATCGAGAGAAAATGGTTTTTCCGGAAGGCCAAATCCCATTATGAGAGAGAGCGAGTTGAGTCTCGTGAAGAGGCGAAATCATCGAGAGCAGTTGCAGCAGATGCCTTTACTCTTTGCTGCTGTTTTTAATCGATCTCCGCTTTCTTGCGCGCGCATGCAAATATTATCGAACCGAGTCGCCTTTAACTCATTTTGACTCTCCTCCATTTAGTCCTCTTCTTTAGGAAGCAATGAATAAATTGCGCCGATAGAAATGTTGTTCGATCGAATTGTCGCGAACAAAGACAAGTGTTTGTTTCCTTTCTTTTTTTAAAATGTAAAATTACTAAATTGTGAATACGCCGAAATTGCTTTTTGAATTTAATTTTATTTTAATTTTGTAATATAAATTTAAGTTTATTTTAACGTCTATTGTTTTAAATCAAGAATTTTGTGAGTTTATTCTGACTTTTATGGGATCGGTGAATTATTATTTAGTTTATAATGTTTTTTTTTTAGATAGAATTTTTTTTTAAAATTTGTAAATATTGACATTGTTCGTTTAAGCTTTAATATTGTAATTTTAATTGATTGATTTTGTGGAAAAAAATTCTTTGCGATAAGTCCATTGTACTGTCAAAGTAATTTGATTTTGCATTGAAAGTGAATCGTTGAAAACAAATGGAAATTACATTATAAGTTGAATTGCGTATTCTCTAATTGTTGTAAAGCGTTGTTGCCTTGGAAATTTCTAATTTTGTTATACTTTGGTCCTCGTGACTGATTCAATTTTCAGTTTGGAAACAACAAGTTAAAAACAACTCTTTGTTCAGTTTTTCTTTAAACGCACTCGACCCTTTCTATTTGTATTTATTTGTTTAGAGAGACTATTTATTCTCTGATTTATTTTTAGGTTTTGTTTTGTAAATTTTTAAACAAATTTAATGCTTTTATCTAATTTTTAAATTTTAGCCTTAATAGTTCACCTTGAATCCACCAGAGCAGCGTTAGAGTCGACCGCCTGCGTACACGATTGCCGTCGGACTCGACACGCTGTCGACTGAAGGTGTGAGTGGAAGGCTCGGTCGGTGACGATGAGGACGTTTGGTACCAGATAGGACCAAGATGTGATTCCTCTTTGGATGATGGGTGCTTTTGGTGTGCGGCTCGATGCACATGAATCATGTGTCGTTACCCGGTCTTTCCCACATCGCAACTTGTCCGATTCGGGCTCGCTTTGGCGCTTTTCACGCTCCTGATCCCCTTAGCCACCTGTGCACGCAAAGGTAAACATTCGAAAATTCTTATTCACCACAAAATTCAAAAAAAAAAATTTTTATTTAATTTAAAAAAAAACTATTTCAAACTCGCGTTGTCGGTATCGATCGATTCGATTAAATTAGAGTCTAAATTTGCTCAAAATAAGTAGTTGGCAGCCGGAGTCATGTAATTGATAAAAGTGTAGTCTTGACGGGGAGATCCGTCGCTGAGATCGGTAAATTCTCACGGACCGAACGATCCATCAGGTTGTAAGTGCGCAACAGGGAGTTGAGAAAATTACAGCGCATTCTTTGCACCGACCAGATAAAACGGGGTAAATTGAGCAGCCAGAACAAAGTCCCAACCCGATATAAATTTCTTTTTATCAAGCTTACTGCATACGACTATGAACGATACTATTTTACACTACATTCGCACCGACCTCAAATAACTTATTTTTTTATTTTGTTTTTCGTCCGTTATTTTACTTTTCGTGAAATGTACCGCTAAAATCTACGACTGCTATGTATTATTTAAATTTTTTTTCCAATTGGGATTTGCCTGTTGAAATTATTCATCAAGTTTAATTTAATTTTAATGGGTTTTTTTCTAATTTTTTTTTTTTTTTTTTTTTTTTTTTTTTATTTTCTTTAAGCTTTTATCGTACTTTCTGCGGCGCCGTCTACAGAATTCTTGTTTTCTTTGGCTCATTACAAATGTTAACAAAGAATTGAATGTTCGCTGCTTTTGAATCAAGTGGTATTAACATCTTGTGGAAGTAAAGTGGAAAAATTGTATGCAAAGATTTAATGAGAAAAAAAATATTCTCGTTATTACTCCTTGTAACTAGGATTGAATCATTCGCATCAATCGTACCATGAAAGTTTATTGGACTATGAAAATGCTTCAACAAAAGATGCAAAAAAAATAAATAAAAATGAAAAAATTTCAAATAAAATAAACAAAATCCAATTTACTTTTTTATAAGTTTATTGTTTGATTTTAATGAATTTTCAAGCAATTTTAATTACCAAAAACAAGTACCTATAGTTGTCAACTTGGATTGTTCAAATAACATAGCAATTTATTATTACCAAATGCAAAATTTAAGATCACAAATCTTGAAATTACATGTCACAATTGTTGACACATGTAATAATGGCAACTAAGTCTATGCATCTGACCTACAACTACAATTTCTTTAATTCTATGTCGAATAAAGTAACACTAAATAAATATTTACTGCATTTAAATAACCCATAAGTACTGTGTGTCCTTCGCACACAAAACAATCACAGAAACAAATTTGTTTTTTAAAAATATACTTCTTTGTTCATGAATTCTAGAATTATTCTGATTTAGGCTATAACATCCTTAATTACACTCATTTCTTTTCAGTTTAGTGATTAAAACAAATGCAAGACATATCAAACACATGCAACATGTAATGAAATTTACATTAATTAGTTAGTAATTAATCAATACATAAAATATTTTAATAATTCGAAGCGAGTAAAACCTTAGGCATTTCTTTTGAAGGATTAAACATAACATTAATGACATTCAACTATTTGCTTCTCATGTTCATTAAAGAATTTCTCGATAATTACCAAGTTTTAAAAAATGTTTTTCTTTTGCGACAAAACAAATGGCTGAATGCAACTATTATTTCACTTCGGTAAATGATCGATTATTAACAATTGATTTCCATTACTGTAATGCAGAAAATCTGCGGTAAATTACAGGCCATAATGAAAAGTAATTTTAACCTTAAAATATCGAAGAACGGCTTTTGAATGCCATTAAGAGAAGGTCGTTAAGAAAACTGTGTTTAAAAAAACATGTTTTTCTATCGCCGTTGGAAGAGAGAGACCTTTTTCTCTCAAACCAAATTCGACAATTTAAATTATAGTCGGTTGAATAGGAGCTCTTTTAATTTGGCGTAATCGTTTTGAAATTAAGACCTTCCAAATTGAATTTTAGTTACTGAGAAAAGGGGAATTTTTCATTCATGTTTCTCGGTCCATTTTCAGTGATTGGTGTTGGGAGGAAATGAGACGTCTTGATTTTTTTTCTCCCTCTCTTTTCTTATTTCTGACTAGATGAGTTCATTTGCATCTGATGTGAATTTTATACTGCGTGTGCCATGTTGGATTTTTTTTTTTTTCATGTCGTTTAAGGTTGCGTTGCCAAATTGTAATTCCAGCGCTCGAGGTGAGTTTGGATTGTAAATTTTTGTTGATAAGAGTTAGAATTTTGTATTCTACTAGCGGCCACGTCGACTCTATGTTTGGTGAATATTTGTACCGAAAGGTTTTTCTTTTATTTTTTTTTTGGGAGGAATGTGGAAAAAGAGGCATGCGAGAGACGTGGATTTTTCCTATGGCGATTCACGCATCACGTGCAGTGGGATCATAGGTTGAAGTCGACTGTTATTTGATGGCACTTGGTGATGGCTCGACAACTCGCTGATCCAAATTCCCTCTTCAAAACTAGTCTGTGTCAAATTGCATTTTTTTTCGTCACTCTCTTATTTCTTATTTTTATCTCTCGACAAGAAAAAAAAAAATCTTTTGTCACCTGTCACTATTTCAATCCAAAAATGTGGATTTAATCGTCAGCGACGGAATCGGATCTTTCCATTTATTAAAACTCACAGTCGAGTATAAATCAAACAGCGAACGGGTTTTAAGTTGTCGTTGCAAACAATTTTGGTGGTAAATGGACGATGGTGCATTAGCGATACACGTCGCACGCAAAATGTTTTTAATTTTAAAAGGCAGGTGCGAGCGCGATGAAAGTAAGAGACACGAGCCATTTCGATCCGCATCAAATGATGATGATGAAGATAAAGTAAGGAATTTGTCAAGAAACATGAAACACATGATTAATTACTCAGCTTACTGAGCTAATTCCATGGATTTGGCAATTAACAGCATCGCAGCTGCGGACTGACTGGAATTTTTATTACCACGTGCTGTTGTTGTTGTATACAGTTTCCAATAATGAAGAGACGATGCACAATATCGATTTATTTATACCGGTTATAAATTCGCTCTCAGACTCGTTTCGACTCGGTCGCCAACGTAAACATGACGCTACTGATAACAAAGATGCTCAGTCTCAGAATGCTTTAGTGCAAAGTGGATAAAAATCGTCCCTTGTCAATTGAGTCCAAGGGCGTGACACGAAAGCAATAATAAATGCAAGGATGGCGAGAGTATATTATTAATTACTTTCTTTCGTTTTAGCTCGTTTCCGTGACAGATGCAATAAGACTGTGGAAATCAAAGAGGATGTCAAGAGTCCCCCAGTGACTAGTGCTAATGTCGGCAAACCTCTGCTTTGTTCCTACAAATTTCGCTCGACCATACGAAGGACCGATTGGATCATATCAGTCAGGTACGTAAATTGAGCGCGCGTATAATATATGATGATTGACTTGAAATTCAATTAATTCGATGATCGCCGTTCTAATTACTCTAATAAACGTGTGGATTGTATTTCTCTGCTTGAGGTAGTAGCAAATAGGTTATTTAAAGCCAGTTTTATTTCTACTACTTTGGCTAAATCTTTCTTAGAAATTCTGCCACTTCAGGGACCTTTAATGTGCGAGGATAATCATCTAAATGTGGGAGCAATTGGTTTAATTCTCTCTAAAAGGAATGCGAGCACATGCAAAAAGTTTTGGAAAAAATCTTTTGTATATGAAGGTGTATACATGGCAGGAATTTAGGTCTTTTGTTTCACTTTATTTTATTTGATCTTTAAAAAAGGTCTTATATTTTAGTGTTTGGAAATTTAGATGAAACTCAGTTTAAAGTTGTCTCAATGAGTTCATGGTTATTGGATATGGTAGAAATGAAAAGAAAATCTCAATAAAAGGAGTTGAATTATGGATTCTTCCAAATTACTAGTGGTTACCCAGATTGCATCAAACTAAGTACCAAAGCTTTTTCACAAGTTGAATTGATGTTAAATTGGAAACATTGATTCAGCTGCGCTTTCAATTGCTAATCAGAAGCAACGTCTAGCAATTTTTACAACTTATACTTTGGAGACCGACAAATCAACAAGGATAAAAATCTGTCGTTTTTAACAAATATCTAAACCAACAGACATCTTAAATTTTTAAACGAATCATTTATTTAGTATTAGTTTAAAGTTTCCCAGAATTTCTAAGAGACATTTTGTGCCTTGCCTGTTAGTGGTAAAGTTGGGGTTTGCTAAACCAAGTAAATGCATAACTCGGAGCATTGTTCTGTTTGTAGAATTTGAATCTTTGATTGTTAATCATTGTTTGATTAATACAAGGAAATAATGTTTTAAATTATATATACACTCTTTCCTACAGTAGTTGCAGTCTATGAAGTGTAATTTTGCATATGATAAAATGTATTAAAATTAGCTTTATTTATTTCTTTATCTTTTACATTTATGTGGTATCTTAGTTAATGTGCTATATGTTACAAGTAATGTTTGTTGTGCTTGCATTATCTTCACTTTCTGATGCTGTTACCATTACTTAGCACTATCATTATTATTACATTAGCTGCAATGGCTTAGTGGTTAACCTTCCTTAGTCTTGAATAATGGTGGTTTGATCTTGGCTGAGACTAAATATTTATTTTGCGAAGGAACGTATAAGAGTAGCATTTCTTAGTAAAGAATTATAGCTGGTTGTTCACTATCTCGATAATTATGTGCAGCTTTAAAGATTCTTAGAAGATCAAATTTTCAACAAGAAATTGGCACTCACAATTGCAGAAATAATCTCAGTTAATTAACTATTAGCAAGAGGAAAATAAATATATTCTTGTTTTACTAAAACTTAATGATAATGTCATGGCAGTATTTATTTATCTCTTTTAGTCATTCAGTAACATGTTGAAAAACTTTGTATTTTATTGTTTGATATATTTACTTATTTTCTTATTGGCCCTGAGATTCCCTAGGCATTTTATACAGGAAGTAGTTTATTATCATATCTAAAGATCCCTCACAACAACCCTGAGAGACAAAACCTTATGAGATTTCTAGAATTAAAAAAACAATGTTTATTTGATTGCTGTTTGTGAGGCTTGTGAAATAAATTTAACTCTTTGGTCCATTAAACCTAAAATGTCAGTGTCAATATGTCAACAACCTTATTTACTATAAACATAATTTAAATGTTATTCATATGCTCTTGATTTAGGATGAATGCATCACATCAACTGCAGTTAATGCTAAGTACAGAGTTTAGTAAATGCTAAAATTTACCAACTGAGGATAGTGCAACCCATTCTTCAATTAGGTTCACACAGCATGTTCTCAATAACAGAAAAAGTTTTTAAAACCAGTAAGGAATCATATTTTGGGTCAAAAAAACAGTAAACACCAACTGGAGGAATAATGGGAAAAGTTTAAAAACAGTAATCAGGTGAGCAAGTAACAATGGCAAGACTGAATTCTGTCAGGTGATTTGTTTGTTTTTTAATATGCATACAGTGAAGATGATATTACCTGGTGAGTTTAAATGACTTTAAACATTGCGTATATCATAAATATGCGCGTGTAAATCTTGTCTATGCGATCGTAGGGGCGAATTGTTTAAAATTAAACAATTTATTACGTTACAATATCTTCTATCACCTGCAAAAAAATTGAGATGGAAAAACAGACTATCTGCATTACAATAATGAGTTTTAACATTGTGTGAACTTAAACACAAATGTAAGAACAAATTTATTTTAGCGTGCACTTATTCATAGAAGTGTTGAAATGGAAAATCTAAATGGCTTTTTTTGTTCAAAATCAGTCAAGTCAAAATGCATTGCTAAGAAACAACACAAATTTATAAACCATGAAGAATGAAAATTTTATTCTCACAAGAAGAATTTTCTTTACAATTGTCATCGCTACGTAAGATGAAAGCCATCACATTCAAGTGAAAAATTCTCAACAATGCAATGTAAAACAAGGTTCAAATTGGTGTTACCTAAGCGATGAAAATTGTGAGATTTAAGAAGTTAGTGCTTGAATCTAGTTTATTTGTTAGGTTTTGGCAATTTTATCATATTCCTCTTATATCCATTTATTATTCTGTGAATTTCAGACTTTAGAAAGTCCTTATAATACTTACAAATTTGTAAATTGTCAGATTTATGAAAATTTATTGAAATATTTATATCTTCATTTGTTGATCTCCGCAATAATAATTCTTTTGGAATGCTTTAAATGTGGTTACAAATCCTGGTTATCGTTCATGTCGAATTAGAATCTTTTCACGTTATCGGCTTCATAAAACAACCAAAGACTTCCAAAAAATTTTATTTTACAGAAATCAAATTTCCTCTTAATATACAAATAATACGATTGAGTTGTCCTTTTCCCCTTTCCTTAAATTAATTGAATAAATACAGTAATTTTGCTTTCAGACATTTCGACATTATAGCGTTATTAGAGCGTCAACTAGTGATCGAAACCAATGATTAATTCTTTAACAACAACCAGGATTAAATGGGAATTTTAAATAAGATTTTTATGGTTTTCATTTAAAGTTGGAGACAAGATATGAATAATGAGAGAATAAAATCCGGCGCTGCATAATGTGTGCAGATATAAATATCAACAACACTCGGAAAGGCCAGACGTTCACTTATTTTCATTACAAATTTCCAGGACAAGATTTTCCTTTTACATTGCTGTGTACGTCGCACACTGGGGACAGATATTTTCGACATTAAAGTCGATCTTCTAAACGTTTTAAATCGAACATTTGAAAATAAAAAGTAGATAAAAAAAACAATAAGCAAAATTTAATTTTAAATTCGAATTAATTATAATTAATTTTAAACTGAGATTTAATGCTAAATTAAATCAGACATTGATAGATCCTTTTTAAGGTTTTTGCTGAAATCAGTCGAAGGATTCTTTTCTCTGCGGTTCGACCAGTGGGATTTGCTGTCGCTTCAGCGAAACCCCCATATGAATGTAAATGGTTAGCATTTACTATACATTGGAAAGTGGACAAATTGATTATGTTTCAACAAGTGGAACTTATCAAAAGAACATTCCACACTTATCTGCTTGTAAACTTTGACACCAAATTAAACGAGTATTTCATAACCTTATGAGGAATGTAAATCTTTAAATTTAAAATTTTATCTCAACATTTCTCTAAACAACTTGGCTTTAGGGAAACTTGTTTTTTACTACAAAAAGCCAGTAATAATGAACTTTACTATTTCTTTTTTTAATGTTAACCTAACCTTTAATTAAACTCTACAGTCACTAATCGATACGAGCTTAAAAAATCCCTATCCGAGGCATCTGGTTTTAGTTGCTGCTGCGAATAAACACATTTTAGGCAACTTTTTTTAAGCTTCAATAAAATTTTTCATTTAACTTGTAGTTGACTGTGGTGATGATTAATTTACTTACTAAAATTTAAAAAATAAATAACACGTAATAAATTGTAGCAAATATTATCATGTGGTACAAAGTTTTAAAAAATTATTTCGTTGCTTCATCGTTAATTGTGTTATCTTTCGAAGTGTAGAAATAAAAAATACGTTGTTAGGATTTGTTATTTTTTTTTTACCCGGTGAAAACACTTTTTATAAAAATGTTTTTTTTTACACCCTTAAACCTAGAACAATAAATTTTTTTATTTTGTTGATTAAGCGAATTAAGTAAGAAAAAATGTATTGTCTACTGATTAATAGTCGTCAATGACTTTGGATATTTATTTTAATGTATTAAAAAAATTAAGAGTCATTAATAGGAAAACATTAAAAAGGCATTATGTAATGGAACTCTTTAAAATTAACGATTTGGCCGGTTTCTATAGAGGTATTTTGTAACGAGAAAAGTTTTGTGGCTGGATAATCTCGAGTAGATTTAGTCAGGTGCTTAAATAATTGAATATAAAATCCGGTACTGCTGAGATGATAAAGGATTTTATTAGGTAATAAATATTAAAAAAGAACAGTTTTAAAATATTAATAAAATTTTCATTAATAAAAATTTAAAATATTTCAGTAATTAATCATCATAAAATTTTTTTCTAAAAAAAAAAATATTAATTTAAAAAAAGTTTGACATTATGCTTAAATCATCCTCATTTAAATATAAATAATTAAACTCGAAACACTCGAAATATTTTCTTTGATCTTTGAAGTTCAAATGCTTTTACATTAAGAAATTTGTCATAATTAAATTCCAAAAGCTTTTTCCTTTAACCCAATATAAATGCATTCGTTTTCATTTTGGTAGAAACTATTTTTACTTTTATCATTTTTTTCCATTGTTTTTTTTTTTGCTAGTTTTTTGAAGGAACAGGTTTTGCTTTTATTGTGAACTGACCATTAGACATTCCAGTGGCAGAAGAGAGAAAGAGAGAGAGAGTAGGAGCAAGTGGGCTTGACGTGCCTTGATAAATGCATCTCTTTCTATTCTTCCTTTTTTGCCTTCTTCAGGCGGGCGAAAGGGCGCAGAATGAGATATCAAATTCGGGCAGAGTTGGCGCCACTCCTCCATTCCTGTATACAAAAGAAAAGAAGCCCGTATAAATCTCAGCCTTAATTTCGGACTAAGAAACACGATACGAATACTGAACGTCCTTTGACGAAAAACATTCCTTCTTTAAAAACGGATGTCACCCATTCGTACTCGCTATCCAAATAGAATAAATCACAAAATAAAAGCAATTTTAACTTGATTTCACCAATTTTTCAGTTATTGCTCTTCATCGAAAAGTGCGATATTTTGCTGTGCTGGTTTTTTTAAGAGGAAATATGAGATTTTTTTTTTTTATTTTTCATCGATTATTGGTGTCTGGCGAATTTAGAAGAACGCTTGGAATCCCGTTTAGCGATAATACACAACTCTACTGAAACTATAGGTTAAAGTAGTAGTAAATTTGATTTTTATAACCTTGCAGATGACATTATTTTCTGTGTGATTTGAAGGTAGTTAAACTTTGTCTATTAAGTTAAATGCTTTTAGGTTTTATTATCGTATTATTTGTGTCGTTCAGGTCATTCGGTTTTAAGTGTCTGTCGCAACACTCTACCAAAAAACAAGTTAACAGTCGGTTTATTTTTTTTTTTAAAGTTAATTTAAAGTCACATCAAATGATGTTTATCGATTTTTAGAATATATTAGAAAATATTTTATCTAATTATTATTATTGAAAATTTCATTGCGATGCGTGCCATTCGTGACATTGCACGGAAAAAGTAGGAAAAGAAATTGGCAAATTAAGGACAAATTGAAATATAAAGGGGAAATTTTCGATGCTGTCACACCCATGGAATTTTTATTGGTTATTAATACATCACAGTAATAAATGAAAATGCTTTTTACATCTTTGATATACCCATTTTTGGAATTTAAGTTGAATTTTACATTAAATATTTTATTATGCGGTTTTTAAGCTTCATATAGAATGAAAATTGCTTTTTATGTAGTCATAACTTTCTTCCTTCACTTACAATTATCAAATTATTATTATCACGTAGTCATAAACTTTCATTTTGTTAAAACTTTTTTATATCGATTTTGGTGTCAGTGTGTAAACATTTCTTTATACGCAGCTTTCAAACTGTCGCATTAAATTTATACGAAGTCCCGAAATTCAGGTAAACACAGAATTTCTGTTTTATTTTCCGTATTATACACACACGGCTATATAACCAGACTGGAATATTTTAAACTCGCAATTTCCACGAGTAATAATAACATTTTCTCGAATTTATATTCGAGAGAAATAAAAAATTGAAATACATTTTTTTTTTTTGCTTTGATTTTTATATATTTTATATTTTTATTGAGAATTGCGGGTGTCGGTTTTGCACTTAGCGATGTTGAACCTCAGCCACCCCCTCGCAGTTGGTTTTGGTCGTTGAATTATTCCATTGGTTTGGTATGTGTGTGCCGACTCCTACCCGGTCCGCCATTCACCTCTTCACACCATTCCACCATTTTGTTGGGATCGTTGCACTTGACGACTACGAAGGTTCCCTTGGTAACACGGCTAAAGTTGGCCATCGGGGGGTCGTGCAATGTGTCTGAACTTTAGGGCACCCGTTACATTTTTAATTTTAACTCTTTCTTGCATTTCTCCCCTTTAACCTACAACCTATCGATTTCTTTCCACCCATTTTTCAATTTAAAAAAAAATAAACTTTTTCCTCAAACAACTTTAAGAACAAACTATTCCATAAATATTTTCTTGTTACAATTTTTTATTTTTATTTTTTCTCGGATGCAATGTGATGCCGATAAGGTATACGAGGAGCCTCAATTCAACGAATACCAGCGGCGGATGAAGTGTGTTAGTGTAGTAAACACCAAGAATGGGGAGTGTAAAAATAAGAATTTCCACAGATAAAGAGAGAAAAAAAAATTCAATATTATTTTTTCTCTCTAAATAATGCGGTTATAGAGAGTGAGAAGGGAATAGAAAAAGTGGCGTAATCGGTTCCACACAATAATCATTTTCACATCAATCATTTTATTTATTTATTTATTTTTTTTTTCCTTTTCATTTACTAGACCTTTTGGTTATCTTTGGCTGAATGTAACAGATGTCAGTGAGTGAGAGATGATGAAAATTCACTTTTTTCTCTTATTTCCAACTTTCTTATCACCATAATGAGACAATTTTTTTATTATTTTTCTCTTAAGCTCGTGTTAAGCCACTATCAGTTTGGATAACCTTCGCACGCCTTACACAGTCCATCCGGTGCACCTCGTAAACTAAGATAATTGCACACACAATTCAAAAGTTTGCTAAGCAAAACGGGAAATTCTTAATACCACTTTATTTGGTTTTAGCTTGACGGTGTCGTTGCGTATTCGGTTATTGCATTAGACTGCAATCTAATTAGCTGCTAAGACGACGACGAAGAAATTATTTAGGGATTTCGAAATATAACACAAAAGCATCGTCTTTGATGAAAACAGGATTAACAATACAATCGATGCACTAAAAGCATTTAGAATTTTATATCGATTATCAAATTTTAAAAAAAATATTTTGCAAATGCGATTGTAGTAATATAATTGCGGGTGTTTGGTTATTTGATCAATTCAATGATGTTTTTTTTTATTTAAATTGAAAACTGCGGGTGCAGACTTAAAAAAATGTTTTTAATATTCTTTAAGCTCGTTCAGATTTTTTTTTTATATTTTTATTTTTTGTTTGAAATAGGAGTGAGTAGAAATGAAATTGTGTGGGATTGTTTTTCTTTGAGATGTAGGGAATATAAGACAATTCCCTAAATCAATTTCTTTCTTCAATATTTTATGTTTTTTCTAATAAGGTTGGAGCAATTTGAATAATGATGACGTGCGTATTTTTATGTTGAGGGAATTTCGATTTGAATTTGGGAATTTTTTTTTTTTTTTTATAGAAAGTGGAATAAAGTATTTTATAACATTTGAAACGATTTATATATAATAAATTGAAATTTTTGAAGTAGAAAAACTATTCAAAGAAGCTCGTGAATTGAGATAATGAAAATAATTTGCAATTAATTAAAATATTTAAAATTCCGATCAAGTTTTCAAACTAAGAATTCTCAAATTATTCTTCACACATCAAACAAATTTACCGCAAATCGTTAATATTTATTCCGCAAAGCTTTCAACAATGAATTTGTTTCATTTCTTTCAACTGTCGAGTGCCTTTAGGGTTCCTCTCGAAATTTTATTTTAGTTTCAAGCTTTGAATTAATTTAATTGGCAACTTTTGCATGTAGCAATTATGAGATTCAGAACTGAAATCGCATTCCAGAAAATGAACGTTTCCAATTTTCTGTCACACACACGCTAATTACACAGCGTAAAATGCTTTAATTATAAGCCAAAAGCGAACTTTCGCGAACTATAATAATAAGTTGATGCAATTTTATTAGAAAAATTTTAAACCTGTAGAGCTGAAACTAATTTTTTCTTTTATGGGTTATTTATTAACTTAGTCTTTTTTCAATTGATATAAAATGAATTTGCTGATCTGATAAAAAGGCCAATTTTTATTTTTTTTTCTTGACTCAATAAAGAAGTACTTAATTTTAAGCTTAAAATTGAATAAGATGAGTGGAAACAAGATAAGTAAGCGTAAGTCTTATGCATTTGTCTTGATAAGTTTTGTTATTAGATTTCTAAAATTCAATTCGAGATAACATCTTGGAATTTGCATTACTTTTTTTTACCTCTCCAGCAAATTTTCCTTATCTTAAAGTAGATGTAGCAACAAAATGTAATTCGGACTACTCTTTTAACTCTGAAAAGATGAGCTGAAATCTTATTCCATATCGGATACTTATTAAAAGTTACTTTAAATTCAAACCTAAACTTCATTTTAATAATAACAAATTATAATAGGAAATATGTACTAATTTGTATTTATACTGTATGAAAATGCATTAATTAATTTGCTTATTATAATAACACAAAGGACTGTTTACACATGATAAACATAAATCTAATATTAATAAAATAATTATTAATAACATGATAAAATATACATAGCATTAAAATAACTAAACAAGTTTATTGTTTTCATAATGCCTGATAAAATTGACTTAAAATAGTTTGAATTTTCTTATGCTCAGATGATTGGACTTTAGGGGTTGTTTTAATAACTAATAAGAAATCATATGTGAATAATACATAAATTAGAATTTTAAAAATGTTATTTTAAATGCTTTATTTTCCAGTAGAATAACGAGTAATAAAAATTTATTATTCAATTAAACTGTTTTATATTTTATGACGAAAGCATTTCGACAAAACTGGTCTGCATTTGATGGCTGATTCATTATGATAAATTATTGTAATTATGAGGTAACATTTGCTGGCTTTTAGTGATTTTATTTTCAGTCATAATTGTTTTAAAGCAATTATTATCTTAAAATGATTTCATTCTTGGTTATTAGTCTAACCACTAAACCAAATACCCAATTGTTAAGAGGGTAAAGTCTTTGGAAGTCTCTTATGCAATATGTAGAAAAGTTTTATCTTTGTTAAATGAGTTTTGGGTTTTACAGTAGTTTGGCAATGAAATGTAACAAAATATCATATGTCTCTAGTACTGTCTAATTAGCAGAACTAAGCATTTTTCTGACTTTTAGAATGTGCAAACTAAAATTAATGCTACATTAGTTGTAATCTGGCTTTGGGGTAACTAGATGTTATTGTTTGTCCCAGGTTAGAGGTCAATGTCTTCATTAGTCGCTTTTTATTACTATTAATTATGAACTCTATTAAATTATAAAATAAGTCTTATCATTAATCATTACTATTAAATCCTTAATTTTAAAATGTTAAATAATTTTAAAAATTTAATCTTTTTTTTGCTACACTTTTTTTTATATATTGTGTCTCTTGAGTTAAATAAAGAATAAATTAGATTCACTTTCATCTCTGGAGTCAAATAAAGAATAAATTAAATTTTGTCTCATACATAAATGAATTCTTGTTGTAAACACAGCTTTAGTTTAAAATATAAATATTGAAGCGATATAATATATTAATGTTGAATTTAAAATTACTTTAGTTTTTATATTTGTCTTTGGTATATTTCACACTGCGGATCAAATTACCTCATTTATAGCGTTAAATTAATTAATAACTTTATTAATTAAAAGTCCGTGTTTTGCCTT
Organism: Henia vesuviana; assembly: GCA_034696185.1. NCBI lineage: Eukaryota > Metazoa > Arthropoda > Chilopoda > Geophilomorpha > Dignathodontidae > Henia > Henia vesuviana. The sequence continues at coordinate 5,055 of JAQFZU010000339.1, read as the reverse complement.
ATGATTTTTTAGCACGAACAATCGACCACATCATAACGAAAATTATCCATACCTTTATTCTAACCATTAATGCAAGGTGATACTCTTTCCACAGAAATTCGGTAACAGCTTTTTTTTAATAGAAAGAAAACCTTGGAAATCTACAATTTTTGCTGCTGCTGAAATTACAGAAAATTGTTATGTTTAATATGTCGGCTAAAAGCTTAAAATTTAAAAATAAAATTAAGATTTTTACAAATCATCAATTTTTTTTTAACTTATCGTCTCCGAGTGTATTTATTCTATGTCAACAACTAAGAACAAATAATTAATGATCAAATATGTGTACTTACAAGAACCAACAAAGTGGATTTTTTTTTGGGTTTAATTCAGCAGTCGGGAGTTCGGCTTAAAAATCAATATGCAAAATGCAAATTAAGCTTATTCTAGACATCGAAATTGGGGCAAAGTCTCTCGAGACTCTTTGCGAGTAAAGAAAAAAAAATCAACAATGATTAAACCCTCATCTTTAATTCTCAACCAATGTTTCTTTTTAACGGGACTTGGCACGGGAATTTTAAATGACGATGCGAGCGAATACGTGATCAGTGGAGTGAAAAGAGTCATTTTTTGATCATCATCATCATCCTCTTTTTCCGTATCCTCTTAAGCCAGATATATCATTTTTTAAACATTTCAAAGTTGAATTTTTTTTTTTTTTTTTATTTTACTGATGTTTGTCGTGAGACAGAGAAGATGAAATAGTCCCAAACCAAATCAAAGAAATGGTTTGCCAAGTCTGAAAAGTGATTCACAGCCCTTGTCACGCACATGCGCGTCGCTTTTTCCTTTTTCTTAACAATTTTTTATTTTTCTTTTTTCAAATCCGAATTGAGCATTAAATTTTAAACTGTAAACTGAGCTGTCGCCAACTGATTTCATTTATTTTTATTTTATTTCATTTATTTTTTTTTTGAAGTAAAAGGATGAAAGCACCTAGCGTAAACATGTGTTTAACAATAAAAGAATGAGTATTTGGAATGAGTTTGAATCATTGGAGGTGGTTTGTATGTGCGGTTTAAGAAGAAAAAGTTAATTATACGGTACGATCAATTCACCCTCACTCGTCGTGTGCAAGCTGCTGTTCGCTAATAGACTTTAAAGGTAAAAGAGAAAAGTTAAATAAAACGGAAGAAAATAGAAAAAAAATTAAGAGTGTAGAGACAGTTGCTTTGCTTCCATTTGCTCGGCTTTTTCAGTAAGAATTGGAAGTTTGCAGTTGTCTTATTAAATATGAATAGGAAATTAAATATTCAAATGTTATTATTCACCAAAGGACATTTCTGAAGGCGTTTTCTTACACCGACACAAGAGATTGAGGGATTTGTCGGATGTGGCGCTGGGAATAATAAATTTTCAATTTAACCCTCGGTTGGTCGAAAGAAAGGTGGTGGAAAAATGTTAGTAAAAAAATATTCATTTTATCATTGTTTTTTTTATTTTTACTGTTTTTCCTAAAAAGAAAAATGTTACAACGTTAAATATCTTGTGTAATGTAAGAGAATAACAGGAGCGCTTTTTTATCATGGCAACACACGACTGCATATGACATATGAAATATTTTTTTCAATCAATATTGATATTTTCCATTCAGTGGCCCTTGAATATCTCAACCGAGCAAAATGTCTATGGATTTCGATCGATGTTTGGTGCAACAGTTTAATATTTTTCTCATAAATTTTAATAAAAAAAAATTTGGAATACAATTTCATATATTTTAATAATATAATCAAGAAATAAAAATAATTTAAAATCAAAATAGTTCTTTTTAATGTTTTCTCTATTAAAGTCTATCTGCATTTAAGTCTGTGAGGCAGATATGCAATCCACTCGTATTTTCAGTTGGTAAATTTGACATATACCATATGAGCATCGTGTTCGTAGAATTTAATTCACTTATATCCTATTTAGTTAATACAATTTATGCATTATAAGAACCCATATTTTGAGGCAAGAAATAACATGGTTGGAATTTTACTGACAACTGAAAATACTTTAGTATTTTTATCAACTTAGTGGAGAAGGATGAGTGACATTACTGATAAAATTGGAAACGCATCTTTAATGGGTTTTCAAGTACTGATAAAGTATTGATATATTCAGTACTGCGTTTTTACTGGCTTTACTAAGGAATTTATTACACGAACCCATAAAAAAATTTGTCGTAATTTTATTTTTGATAATTTTACTTGTTGAATTAACAAGAATACTTAAAATTAGCATTTTATTCTTTTAAATAACAAGTAAGGTATATTGTCAAATGCAGATAGAATTATTTTTTAAATTAAAATTTAAATACATGAAATATTCATTTTGCCTAAGGTCACTACTCTTCTACTTTATTCAATATTTTCAAATAGCAAATATAGAGATCATAAATTTATTAAATATTTCATGCATTTGAAAGAACGTTTGATACAAGTAATAATAAAAGATCTAACTACACATTTGATAATAACCATAAATTTTAAATAACAAAACTTTCAGTAATATAAATTAGAACTTAATGTCATTAAAATTAGATTAAAAAAAGTATTTTTTATTTTTTAAAAAGATTTTGTAACAGTTAAATTCATGGTTTCTGTTCACAGAATTTAGGAAAACAATAGCTTTAGAATTCTAAAGCACTTTTTATGATTGCTAAAGGTAGAAATGAAAGCCAATATTTGCTTTTATAAGCAGAATTTGTTTTTTCAAAGTAATCCAATATATGAATAATATAAATTTCAAATCCAAATTTAAAGAATTTTGAATCAAAATATAAATTTTTCAAAACATTTAAAAAAAAACTAACTAGACCAGAAAAAACAATAGCATAAAAATTCAGTTAATAAGATTGTTCCCAACAAGTATTTTGGAATGTTTAACTTTGTTTATTTTATGTTAATTTTTTCCAGATACAGATTTGTATGACCACAAGCAAATCCATTTTTGCAAGTTTGTTTATTTTAGGCAGAATTTGGAAGAGTTATAATGAAAATCGATACTTACATTTTTATTTGATGTTACAATGAGAGTCAATATCAAAACTATTTATTACCCCAAACACCTTTCTTTTACTTTTGGATAGCTCTTGGGAAATTCTCAATGAAATATTCTTTTTGGCATCTATACAATGTTTTCTGAAAAATAACAGTGTACCAACTGAATATAGTATTTTTAAATCTTAAAGTTTATGGTTTTGATGCTTAGCATGTTTTGGTTTTTGTCTTGTGTTGTATAATTTACTTGTTGTTTATGGTTTGTTTTAAGTTTACATCTTGGTAACACTTACTTATGGTTTCAGCAATTAATAGCGGTTTTAAGTTATTTCTTTAATTTTTTTTACTGCGTATGTTAATTTGGTAACTTAGAACTTCGTTATGAATGTTGTCGTAGTAAAATGTAAATTCTTAAAAAAAATTATTTATCAAATTGAGGCAAAAACTCTGCTGTTCCGGTAATTGCCTAAGTTATCAGCCCTTTTATCTGGGCCATGCAAGGTAGGTAGTCTAACGTCATCAGACAGAAACTGGCTGAACCTGGCTAACAGCTGGCAGCTCAGCCAACTGATGTCAACATTGGTGGCAGCTAAGATAACAGCTGGTTTAGTCGAATTTTTTATATTTAAAGTTATAATGCTTAAAAATGTTAAAACACAGGATATATATAAAACTGATTTAACATCTTAAGATGACCACATGGCTAATCAATATCTAGAAGTAGATTAATCTTTTGCGTAAAATAAAAATACAATATCTCTATAAAATAAATGCATGTAATATAATACTGAACAACGTCTAAAGTTATTCATTTATTGAAATGAAATTTCTGAAACGAGAAACATATTCGTTAATCTGTTAGTGGTGAACGATAATTTGGCTTATCTTTTATGTCTTATAAGCGGTGGGAGATTTTTAAAGCTCATTGCGGCGTTTGGTTCCAGTATTTTTAAGTACTAATAAATGGTAGCATTAAAAATGATGACTAAGTTGCATTAGTGACGCTTCCACTGTAAGTGAACTAGAACTTTTACACGTCTCCAAAGTGGAAGATGATTTGCATCGTCATTTTATTCGTTTTAATTGTAAATAAAGAACTTTCGATGAAAAATTCATCATCCTTATTATACAGAACAAATACAAAGATATAATTAAAAAAATTAAAAATATGAATAATATGATTTATCATAAAATGTATCATAAAATGTATGCTCTCAGTTCTCAGTTACTGAAAACATTTATTTAACTTTTTCTTGTTTTACATTATCAATGCCATTAAAAAAGCTTTCGTGATGATTTGAATAACGACACGAAAGTTAAATCGGCAGCACTAGCCGCTATTTTTGTTTACATTCAGAACAAGTGTAAACAAAATTTAAATTTAGAATTTAAAATTTAAACTTTAGTTTGTTTTTCTGCATAATTTTATTTTTTTTCAGTATTTGCTGTCATAAAATTATCTAATGGAATGCTTAAAATTTTTTTTAAATGGTACAAAGAGATCAAGTCATTACTAAAAATAGATGACAATTTTGAAAGAAAAGGTATAAACGGCACTCTATTTATTTGAACTTTGAAAAAGAAATTGGCACTTTCAGATAGCAATTTGCACTCTCAGAAACATTGATCTTATCAATGATTTTGTTTCATTTTATGATACTTTTTAGCTTGGTAAAACGTTATTTGACACCTATTTGGCACCTTAAGGCACTCAGCAGGCCTTCAAATTGTACCTTGTGGCACTTTTGTTTTTATAGTGCGAAAACAATTTGCACATTTATTTGAATTATTTATTTAATATACAAATTAGCAAATAAGACAAAATAAACAAAACATTAACACATGTTTTAATTACTTCATTTAATACTTTTAATTTTTTTATTAATAAATAAAATCAATTTTTATACGGGAATTCACATTAGCCAGAAAATATCTCCCAGCTAACCGAAATATTAACCGTTGAGTGCTCAAACTCAAGAACAAAGCCTGAAACATAAAACAATTTCGGTTCGAAGCTATGGTTGAATGTCTTTTT